>BLKR01001935.1:0-236087 GCA_011170035.1 Teleogryllus occipitalis
ATGATAGAAAGCAAAGAACTTATATAGGCAAGTTCCCCTTTGTGAATAGTATTATAGTAGATTGGAAAAAACTACCTGCAAAAGCACTTGAGGCTCTTCCTTCTAATGTAGTCAAATTTAAAAATATGCTAAATTCCATCTAGAACATTACTAATAATACTGAGACTTTTATCGTTATTATTATTGTCATTATTATTATTATTCACAGTTATTGGCTTTGGTGTAATTTTTAAGTTATTATTATTGCTTACATTATCATTACTATTATTATTGTTATTGTTACTATTAATATTATTATTGTACTAATAATATTAATTTGGTAACGTGAGAGTGGAGTTGGGGGAGGGGAGGAGAGTGCAGTGCAGTGTAGTGAAATGAAGTGAAGTGTTAAGCTATAAGTCAATTTAGAGATAACTAAAAAATAATTAGAACTAGGAGATCAACCTCTAATTCTAATTGTAATTCTATTTTTAAATATACGTAATAGTTTTGTAATTGTCATAATTCTAATTATAATCATGTTTGCCACAGAGCATTGGCTCAAAGCGAACTTTAATAAATATCTATCTATCTGTGTAACTATCTATCTATTAAAATAATAATTAAAATAAATGATTATTATTACTATTATTATTATTACTATTATTATTATTATTATTATTATTATTATTATTATTATTATTATTATTATTATTATTATTATTATTATTATATTTAAAGAGTAATATTTTCTATGCATTAGCATAAACTGTCCCCGGTTTTTTCATGCATACATCTCCTTATTTTACATCATATAAACTAAAGGCGGTCATTTGCTGAATATTCTCTCTCGTTCTCGTAAGCGAGAAAGGCTGAACGAAAATGGGGCCCACGAGAATCTAGGGCAACGAGAACGCATTCTCGAGAGCGAGACGACTCGATAATCTCATAGTCAGGACCATCAGACAGAGGGCCCAGCTAACGGTCTTTCGCAGACATCAACACGAGCTCGTGCGCTGACCTTGGACCTCACGTCCGGGCGCAGAGCTTGGCGACACGTGATACAGTGTTGAAAATTTATGGAATTTCTCCGTATATATCTTGTCCTTTCTAGTAGCGATAAAGAGTGGAGAAACGTGTCTTCTTACCCATAAATGAGTCTTCCCACGCATATTAAACGTCCTTCTTGCACGACTGTGTTTATCACTAAATACGATTCTTTGCTTAAATTTGACCGTATCACTAACATTCGCGAAAATAATAGCTCAGTTTCCTTATTCTGCACCATAATTATAACTAAAACTGTATTAAAAATTGACATTGAACGCTAATAGACATATTAACTATTCTTACCCGAGGAAATAGAAGCGTAATGTTTCATTCAAAATTAATGATTGAAACATGTTTAATTGCACCCATGTATTATTTAAGAAATTTCATTAAGAAAAAATATTAATAGAACTATATAATATTAATTAATATTAATTAATATTTTAAAATATTAATACTAATTAAATTTTAAATGTTTGCATTAAATTTGTGTAAGTTAATTTATTATTTTATTATTTTGTTTGTTAATTTAGAAATTTATTTAAATTAAATGTTAATTTTAGTTAAAAAGTAATGATCCATAATCCCTCCAAACAGTTTCGGGTTTAAAGTGTATAAACTTGGCAGGAAAATATCAAGATTTAGATTTGAGAAGACAAAAGACGGCGACATCGCGCATAAACATTTTTATTAAATTAAACAAATGCGTAATAGAAAATGGAAATAGACATTAACACTAAATTATACATAATTTTCGGAACTAGTAGAAGGTGGAATCATGAAAATCGAGTCAGAGGTTCAGGAGATTTGGGCAGAATTGGAATTGTATTTTTGATGATTAAACTAGAATACGAGAGCCATTGTTGCTATTGCAAAGCTTAAGGCAAAAGAGTAATTTTATTAAATATCAAGAAAACGCCTGAAGGCATCAAGATGAGACTTTCGGAAATGATAGGGCAAAATTTATGGAAAATTATGGGAAGACTCGCAGTTTCGAGAAGTACCGAGGAAGCGCGTCAAAATTAAAATTAATATTGTATAATGGAAATAAACACGGAACAAATGACGCATCGCGCTGACGTCACAGTTTACGTCACGATGCAAGAGGATAGAAATTAATAGAATTTAATGAAATGAGACTAAGGAAGAAAAGGGAAATAGTATAATAATTAGCGAAGAAACAAGAAATAATAGTGGGAAGCGATGACGAAGCATAATAACGCTGACGAGCACGAATTAAAGAAAAGTTTTATAATGTCATTTGTGGCGACGGGCGAGCGATCGGCGAATGTTCGCCAGAAGTAAATAAAAGATCCGGACAACAATGGGCATGAGAAGAGCAGTAGAAGCGCCGGGGGCTCGGATGTGCAGTGTTGTGGTCGGTCGGAGGCGAAGTTCGCGTAATGATTTTTTTAAAATAGAATTGTGCAACGAGCACATAACATTTTATTGGTGTTTCAACCGGACAAAGAAGTGATTTAACACTAATTTCGTGTGTCGCGGACGGTAGCTGGAGATGCAATAGCGATATTATTCGCGTAACTAATAACGTTCGTTCGTCGCGGGAGTTGACAAAATAAGACTAAATAATTTCCGCTAAGCGATTGGTGGAATTTCTCGGCAGTGCAACGCGGTGGAAAGGTGCGATTTTATAAAAACTGGGAGAAGCCGCGCTGTGTGCAGAGATAGCCAACGGACGACGGTGATGTACGCCGCGTGTCGCAGCATCAAGTCGGCGAAAGGGAAGTGACAGATAAATGTTTATTTGTTTGTTTGTTTTGAAAACCAAAAAAAAAAAATCCATGAAGAGCATTTGTCGAAGGTCAAGTTCTGTAGTAGCATAAGTAATTCAATAATTGATTTCGACAGAATGCGCATTCGGTGTGAATGAGTTTTTTTTTTTTGTATATGTTGTAAATTTATCAGAGTGAATTATTAGTATTTTTCTTGTTTTGGTGTCATATTGCGACCCACGCGTCGGTTTCAAATATGGAGGGCTAAGCACCCGACTCAAACGTCTTGGGGGTAGCGAACACAATTCTCCGGATGGACGGCTAGCTCAGTTTAGACGTCCCAGTGTGGACACAGAGTAAAAAAAAGAAGAACTAAGGGGTCAGGGTCGTGAAGAGAACGTTTTGGATTGGATGCAAATTACTAACAACTCTAGTTAGAAATCACTTTTCACTTGGTGTTATATTCAGAAATATTGCTGCTGTGACAAATACATGAAATGGCACACAGAAAAATAAAATACAGAATAATTTGACTGTCTGAAAAAAACCTTGCACTAATGACTCGATACACAACTTCTTACTCCTTTTTATCACACATTTTTTAACACACACTTTCAGAAATTCTGAGAATCGTTAAAAATATTACTTTATACAAAAAAGAAAACACATTGAAAATCAAAGCTAGTAATGCTGACTTAACACTACTTTGAAATTGAAATTCTCTCTCTCTCTCAAAATTCAGAGCACAAGTAATATTGTAATTCGTTTAACATATCATTTTTCGAATCCTTTTAAAAGAAAAGATTGATTCTGTTCTCACGTGTTAGAAGTCGGAAACAAATGTACTTTTTACTTTCTTTATCTTTTAAGTGTAGCAAATATGTTACTCTCCCTTCTTTCTACGTAAAGAATTCAGAATAAGCTTTCTGTTTAAAATTAATTACTCCCTTCCATATAGAAACAGTTCATTTGGCACGACCTTTTAGATTCTTCTCGGCCGCGTCGGGAAGTCAGCTGTGCTTTCTTCTACCTTTTCCTCGCTGTCGTTGGCCTTGAAGCGTCGGAGCCTCGGGTTGAGAACACGGTTGCCCACCAGAAACACGTTCTCCGTCTCGTACAAAGTTTATATTCTTGCGTACTCTCATATGAATTTTACTTGACTTCCAATTATGATTTAATGACCAACTGGATATTCAGAGTTGAAATGAATCCAGTGATCACCCTCTTTTATACGAGCACAAAAATTTAAGAGAGCATATAATAAAATTTAAAAAAAACTCTTCTTATCTTCCTGAAGAGTTTTCCTAAAAGTTGCCAATCTGAAGTCCGCTGCAATATCAATCCTTGGCGTGTCGTTTTCAATACGTCTGCCCAGTTCAGCTGCTAACCTCAGAAAGAACTTTTTCTTTCGTCTTACTACCGGTCTCGCACGATCTATTGTGGCGATCTCTATTGACCTAATTTCCAGTTAGCATTCTTTCATATTCTTCCGCGTTGGCGCGCGTTCAAATTGCTCCTTTCTCTCTGTCTTAGGTTTCATGTGACACGTTTTCGAAGCATAAGAAAACGGACGGTCACAATATATGTTTGCTTATGTTATTGTATTGTTTATCTGCCATGGGGTGTTTTTGTGTGTCGCTAGAGGGCAGCAACCCCGTTTGTGTGCATAATGTTTGGGATTAGCAAAAATAGGAATTACTAATGAAAAAAGTAATAAATGATGATGAACAGGTTCGTCAGTAAACCCGCAAACTGTGTTGTGTTTTTAAGTAGCTAGATGCCGACCTACGCCCGCGTGCCTAAGTACTTTGTTTCAAGCCCTGTATAGGGCAATCACAGCCTCACGCCCATCAAAGGAAGTAAAAAAAAATAGGAAGTTTTGTAAATTTAGCTAGCGGACTGGCATGAATAAAAGTTGAAGCCGGGTTAAAAGGAACACGTGAGTTAAAAAACGACGCGCCCAAGTGTATTCGAAAGTTTGTTAAATTGGCAGCCCAAGTCGAGTATAGGAAGAAGAGTAAATGGGAGATAGTAGTGGTAGTAGAAGTGCGAGATCGTTACAGTTGGCGCCACCAGGTGGGCCATTAAAGGAGTCATAATATTAAAATATTAGTAGATAAGTAGTAGGATTCGCGATCAATTACAGTAAAAATGTTAATATTAATAAACTCTTTTATTAATTAATAATATTTAGATGTATACATTTTTAATATTAATTAAGAAACTCTTCTCGAAGTGGGCTCCTCCAGATGCTTTTTACAATGTAAGCTACCCGCCTAGCAGGGAACCCTTACCCACATGCGATGTTAATGGCTAATAATAATAATAATAATAATAATAATAATAATAATTATTATTATTATTATTATTAATTTATTAATGTATAATTAAGATTTAATTGTGAAATGAAGTAAAAAAACATCGCCTACGGGGCGGCACATACGTTGACAGCCTCTCCACGTGCGAAATACGATGATAGGCTTAGGTCATCTCTCAGATCAGATGGGAGATAACTCGATGAAGGACACTAAGAAAGGTTCTCTTCAATGGAATCAATGATTATTATTTCATATTTCAAATTTTACGAAGTTTAAATTATGTGAGGTTTTCACTTACATACAAAGTATGCAAAACGTGTATTTATTTATTTATTTATTTATTTATTTATTTATTTTACGTCAAAAAGCAGTTAAAAACTGCGTATGACGTACTATGGGGAAAAGTGAATTGTGTGCACATTTTCAAAATTCTGTGATTCCTACACTAAGTCATATACTACTTAAATTTTGAATTTTGAAAGGGAGAAAAAAACAAACAAAAAACTCCCATGTAATAAAATCTATTTTCAAGAATAAATAAGCAATAAATTTTGAATTTTGAAAGGGAGAAAGAAAAAAAACTCCCATGTAATAAAATCTATTTTCAAGGATAAATAAGCAATAAATTTTGGCTCTTATTACTTCCTGCCGCGACAACATGGAAACGATAATTTGAATAATTGTATTTCCCACTGAATTCTAGAAGACGTGCACATAAAATGAAGTTACATTTATGTCCAGAAGCAAAACAAAGGGCCATCTCAGCATTTGCTCAATGGATCAGGGAAACTGGACGAAAAACCTGATCGAGATGGGGGTCATTGACCCGGAGGCTGTAGTACAATAGTTGTTACAGGTTGTTTATACACATTTATACAGTCTAAATGGTAAATAATGCATTATGTATCATTGTTAAAATTAATGTTACTTTTCTTGTGATGCTCAGTATAGTCTCTAATTGAATAGAAACAGTTATGCAGCAGAAACGATTTCACTTGTGATTTAAACTTTTCTATTGAATTTAATCGTTTAATGTCATCTGGCAAAGTGTTGTAAAATAATGTACATGTATTGTATGTGATTTTTTTGTAATGAACTGTTGATACTGTCACCTGATGAATATGATTTCTACGTCGAGTGTTATAGTAATAGACTTCGGCATTTTCTGAAAATATATTCCCGCCCTTAAGCAAGTCATTTTTTACAAAAACCACTGATTCGTAAATAAAAGACACGGTAATGGTAGAATTCCTAGATTAATGAAGAGAGGCTTACATGAATCACGTGGGTGGGATTTGGTAATTATTCGTACAATTCGTTTTTGTAATCTAAAAGTCTGGGAGCTATAAGATGTATTTCCCCAGAATATTATTCCATATCTCAGGCGGGAATGAACATTCGCGAAGTGTACACAACGAGCAGTATGAAGGCTGACTGAATTTGCAAGAATTCTGAACGCGTAGCATAATGAACTTAATTTTGTGTTCAATTCATTTAAATGGACGTTCCATTTAAGGTTTGACTGAATTGAGAGACCTAAAAATTTTGTTGCCTTAACATCAGTCAATGGTACACTGTTCATTTTCAATGGAGCACAGAATTGTTTATTTGAAATGGAAAACTGCATTAAAACCGTTTTCTTTTCGTTTACTATTAATTTGTTATTTCGGAACCAATTTGAAACATCTGATATTGTACTATTTACGGTTTCTTTATTGCAAAGGATGTTCGTATCATCCACAAAGAGAACCGTTCTTCCGTTTCGAATCGTCGAGGGCATATCGTTTACGTAAAGTAGGAACAGAATAGGCCCTAAAATCGATCCTTGAGGAACTCCACATGCAACGGGCAAAGAGTCGGAAAGGTGCGTACGTAATGTTCCATCATTCCAGTAAGGTATTTCAACTTTCTGAGATCGTTGTTTAAGGTACGAACATAACCAATCTAGAGAAATACCACGGATTCCATATGAAGGTAATTTTGAAAGTAAAATGTCATGATCAATGATGTCAATAGCTTTTGAGAGATCTAAAAATAATCCAATAGGTGCCTCGTTTTGATCTAATAATGAGGCGACATCTTTAAGAAAAGAAAATATAGCTGTTTCCGTTGATTTTGATTTTCTAAATCCATGTTGGCAATCTGAACACCCGAACACAAAACATTTACAATAATATAAATAGACTTTAATACAGTTGTTGCTGTGAGTCATCTCCTTTTATTTTTTATTAATTAATGTATTTCTTTATTGTTTACTTTTCTTGTATACGACGATATGTTATACTTCAATATTATGAAAGTAAAAGGAAACGCTTCATGATTACGCTAGAGAGCAATTATTGTATTTATTTTAAATCAATTAATTAGGAACAAATCCTTGCTATACACTAAGCAGTTTTGATCACGAGTCTCTTCCTATCTTCGGCCGGCTTGGGTTGCTTACGAGAATACTCTGTTCCTACGAGATACGAGAATCTCGTAGTCTCGTTACCTCCCGCAGAGAAAGAGATTCTCTCTCGCCAGTGTACTCCCTTGGCCAGGCCTAAGGCATTGAAGGGTATTTTTTGGTTATGTGTTTATCGTTGGTGTTTTAAGAACGAGAGAATCAGTTAGTCATGATAGAATAAATCAAGATGAACACAATCGTGTTTATCGATAAAACCCTTTCAATGACGTGTTGTGATTTATGGTAGTTAGACGCTGACCCACGCGCGCGTTGCACGAGTATTATGTTTCGAACCCTGTTCGGAGCCCATCACAAATCCACGACCCCATAAATCTTCAGAGTTACGAAAAGTTAGCTAGCAAACGGGCTATTAACGTATTTAATAGAGGGAGGAGATGATTTGGTTACATTGGAGCCCAATATATTAGCGTATATAATAATAGTGGAAGGAGTCAAATTGTCAGATTGACAGCCCAACGAGAGGAATAAATGGAATTTGTCACATTAGCAACACAACGTGAGGTGTAAATGATTTTAAAGGCAACACAACACGAGGTGTGAATAGGCTTGTTAATTAATTCGCCACAGTGGCGCACCAACGGGAGGCTGGAATAGGCTATTAACTCACCTCATAGGCGCACCAACGTGAGGTTGGAAGAAGGCAATAATAGAATCGCCACAATACCGGTATATGCATCCTATAGAGGTATTTTACCGGTATAAAAGAATAAAGGTATTTGAAAAAGGTATGGAAAAATACCGGTATTTTACCGGTATTCAATACCTTTTCGGTCCCTGCTTACAAGAAATTGAAAGAAAAAAATTGGAGCCATTTTTTAAAACATTTTGAAAACGTCCTTGGGTTAGTACCCCTAAAATTAATGAATATTTTTCAAAATCGCAGAGCTTCGACTCAGGCCTGTTCGGCAGGGGATTCTTCAATTTGGGAAAAATCCTACACATAGTTTAGGTGCTAGTGTTGTTCGCATACACCTGACGGAAGGACGTTTTACCGTCAATCAATTTTTCGGTATCAAGGACCCACAAAACATGGATTCTGGCTATACCATGTGTTAGAGGTTTTTTTCTTTCTAAATTCAGTAATTGAATTTATCCACTTTTTTGTTATCAGGGCTCGGCAATAAAAGTTTTTCTGCCAAAAATTCGAGGTTTAAGAAAAAATTTGCAGCCATTTTTGAGAAAATGACGTTGATGCGTTTCTGAAAATGCGAAATTTTGAACTCATTGTAACAGAAAATTTTGAGTTTTCGAGAAACTTTATATAACATTATTTAAAGTATATGTACTCATAAATACAATAATTGGTTCACAAACGTGAACAAATTTCTGCTAATGTAAATATTAAGGACGTGGCATATAAAAAATTACAATTTTGTAATTTTTGAAGAAAAAAATAATAGAGCAATTTTAATTACGTTATTTGTGGAAATGTGTCAGGGGGCAGAGTAGTCATGATGACATTAGTGTGACTCGCAGTCTCTAGAAGTGTTGGTAGATGTTCTTCCACTTTAAATTTACCACCATGATTTATGTCGTTCTGCCCACCTATAATAACTACGGTGTCATGTTGTCCGAAGGAGCTAGCCAGTGTGTGTAAGTTTTCATTTACTTGTGCCATCCTAGCACTTGATTTGAAAACACCAGTAACAGAAAACTTTAAAGGGAGTTTCTCATGATGGAGGAAAGGTTGCTACCATGGCTATCTGCTAAAATAAGTATATTATTTGAGTAAGAGAGAGTATTTTTGTTGGTGTTTTAGTCTTGCTCTGCTTACGGTGTTTTTAAGGTTTTGAGGGCAGACTAAGCGTAGCCCTTCTTTGTGCTGATCTCTGAGGTGGGTGGTTAGGTTGACGAGAGGATGGAAGTTAGCAATGGAGGAAAGGAGCTAGGATTGTTGAAGATGGAAAACCTGTTGCTAGTGAGGAAGTGGTGAGAAGTGTGATCAATTACGGGTGGATGGCTGGGAACACGCGCATAATTAGGCCTACTCTTTCTCGTTACTTCCGTCCAGGCATAAAAGTTGTGAACGACCTTTCCCAGTCTACTGATCTCCCTAGTAATGTACTCTACATGTTCGTATTCTTGCGTTCTCTCTTGTGACTTTTATTTGCCAAAACCCTTGAGTGCAGTCCAGACGTGTGAAGTACGTAATAGCTGCGATTCTTGTGACGATGGATTCAATTTCGTTTAATGGAAAGTGTCTTCTCTTAATATTTTTGTTCACATCAGTAGGGTCGAAACGCAGGCAAAGTTTTCCTCCATTTTTGACAATCACTAGAGGAAACACTGCTGCGGCAGGCTTTGTGGCTCGTTTAATGTCGTCCATTTTAACCATTTTGTTAAACTGTTTCACTGTCTCTTTATGGCCAATGAAATCTTGCTATTTGGGCTGATATTGAAGCTTGGATTTTCAACAAGGTCGATGTATTTGTAGCCTTCAAAAACACCCCAAACCGTTAAAAATCTGTTTCTTGTTTAATTTTGGATTGCTGATCTTGACGCTCTGCGACCTATCAACTTTTCTTCTTCATATGTCTTCTTTCTAATTATTGGTTCAAACTTTTCCTTCACAGTCAAGAATTTTAGCTCCGTGTTTCGATTGTTGATCATACATTTCAACTTCAGTTCCCTGATAGTACTCAGCTAGTGTTCACTGAATGTTACTAACTTTTTCACATTGGGCTGTGTTACTTCATCAGTAACTCCCAGTTCTTTAATTATGTGCATCAGCGCTCATTGCATCGAGCGCTGATGTCTAACTAAACATGAAACACATTCTTTCCCACCTTTATTATTTCCGTCCCATCTTCTTTTGATGGTACGGATGGATGGATGGTATGATATACTGCCAATGTATAGTTTGTCACTACTGCTCGACGATTGAGAGCTTGTTTTGTCTTCTTTCGAGTTGTGTACCACATGAATCTTCGTTTTGGACCCGCAACAAACTTCACAATGTACAAACATTTCGTAGGTATTACATTTCTGCTTACATTTTATTAATTTTTTAATTTTTTAAAATTTATTTTACGTCAAAAACAGTTAAAAACTGTGTGTGACCTGCAATGGGGAGAAGTAAATCTGTGCACATTTTCAAAATTCTGTGATCCCATTCCTAAGCCATAAACTAATTGAATTTTGAATACACAAAAAAATTGTTTTTTTTTACAAGGATAGTTAACAAAAGTATTCGCTCCTATGTAATAAAATCTATTTTCAAGGGCAAATCAATAAATTTGAGCTCTTATCCCTTATCATAACCTTCGTCAAGGAATAATACTTCCTGTCGTGACAACACGGAGAACGATAATTTGAATATATATATATATATATATATATATATATATATATATATATATATATATATATATATATATATATATATATCACTAAATCCTAGAAGACGTGCACAGATAATGAAGCTACATTTATGTTCAGAAGAAAAGCAAGGGGCCATCTCAGCATTTACTCAAAGGATAAGTGAAACGACGGAAAACCTGATTGAGATGGAGGTCATTGACCCAGAGGCTGTGGTACAAGACTTGGTACAGATTGTCTAGAATTATACTGTCCAAATGGTAAAATAATACATTAAATATCACTGATAAAATTAATGTTACTTTCTTTTTGATGCTCAGTATAGTCTCTAATTGTATAGAAACAGTAATGCAGCAGAAACGATTTTACTTGGGATTTAAACTTTTCAATCGAATTTAATCGTTTAATGTCATTTGGCAAAGTATTGTAAAATATGATGTTATATGTTTTGTATGTGAATTTTTGTATGTATATATGTTTTATGTTTTGTTTTATGTTATATATTTTTATGTTATATGTTATATATTTTTTTATATTTTGCTTTATGTTATATGTTTTGTATGTTACATGTTTTGTAAGTGAATTTTTGGATGCTGATTTGTTTTTATTTTTTTTATTTTTTGGTGTGATCTTTTTATGCTTTTTATATGCTGGGCAAGTTCGCTTTCCGTGTTTCTACCTCATCATATGCAATCGAAGTCGAGTTTTTCTTCTTTGTGGCCCCGAACTCCTTTTTATTTTCCTTCTTTGTGTCGTCCTTGTCGTTCATCTTTATTTTGAAAACCACTGCAAAATGTTCCTTTTTGTTGCACCGATTACAGGTCTTCATCTTCGCTGGACACCGATCGTCAGTACGCACGCATTCTTCTAAACTATAACACATTCTCCCTTTCTTTTTCAATGTAAACTTTGAACTACTTCCTTTTTCTGTCACTTTTGCACCAACTCACTATTCACTATCTTCAAGAGTCGCAAGGAAACAGATGATCTGGAAATGTCCATTACCTCTTTGAGGGTCGGATTTCCTTTCTCGAGCACCCTTTCTCTTACCTCTTTGTTCAGACATTTCTCAATGATTTGATCCCGAATTTCTTCGTCTTCATCGGCAAATTGCCCAAACTTGGCTTGCTGTCTCACCCTTGTGGAGAAACTTCGCGATGCTTTCGCCTTCAGCTTGAAACACACGTCTCTCATACGACGAATTACCTTCAGTTTAAACACGATTTAAGGTAGTGGTTTAGGACAGTTTTCTTCATTTCATGCGCTTCACCACCTTCTGGAACCGTACCAGCGTATGAGATTGCGAAAAAATATCTTGAAGCTTCATTCCGCCATAATGAAACAACATCGCTTTCTTCCGCGTCGCAGCGGTAATGTTTTTTGCTATTATGCAAAGTTCGAACGCCCGAATCCATCTTTCCCAACGAGAAGAAAAAACTTCGTCTCACTTATATCAAATGCCGGCACTCCCGAGCAGTCCGCCATCTTCTTTTGTTATTCACTGCACACGCTTCGTTTTCACTTTTTAATTTCTCGCTACTGCTTACGCTGTATAGATAGTATTATAAATAATGCTGCGGGAAAAAGGGCGAATTTTCGACAAAAAACTCTTATTGCTGGGCCCTGGTAACGAAAAAAAGTAAATAAATCTTGTCTCTCTATTTTGTAAATTACATTCTCTAACACATTGTGTAGTTAGAATCCATGTTTTATGGGTCCTTGATACCGAAAAATCGATTGACACCAAGACGTCTGTCTGGCCGTCTGTGCGATGTCCGTCTGTCTGTGGTCAACGCTAGCGCCTAAACTGATCAGCCGAGTTTCTCCAAAATTAGTATTCCTCAATCAATCTGGCTAATGTTGCGACACCTGGAATTTGGAACCGATACTTCGATTTTGGCGTACTTCACATGAAACCCCTCGGACATGTTCAAAATTTTCGAAAAAAACGGCACCAATTTTTTTGATTAAATTTTGTAGTCGTAGGCTTCCGCGGCCAGAGTCATGTAAATCTTGGCTGTCCGGGTGACGCCGCGTCAAAGGCTGTGTTGCCGACGTTTCGACCATCTTTTCGTGGTCTTCCTCAGGGCTGGTCTGCCCTGAGATTAAGGGGTGCCATCATATGTCGCCTCCTAAGGGGCCTTTGACGTCTCTTCCAGATCCAAATGTACTTTCTAACGCCCCCTCAATCCTGTCTTAGTAGTGGCAAGCTAAGGCAAGAATGCAAAAGTTGTGGGAAATGTGGTCACGTGACTACCTACACACATTGCAACAGAGGTCCAAGTGGACGTCCGTCTCTCCGAACGTAAGGTTAAACACTCCAGTCCTCCTCATTGAAGATAACATGCCTCCACTCACATGGAAGTTAGACAAAGCTGATTCCTGGCCGGAATGGTCGAGTTAAGTCAAAGTCAAAAACCCAAAGTGGCAATTTTGTGCGCCACGTCAACAGGTTGTGTTCCTTGCCTGATGGCAATGTGAGCGAATAATTATGTATATAAATGATCTTGTATATAAACGTCGGCAACACAGCCTTCGACGCGGCGTCACCCGGACAGTCAAGATTATTTACATAACTCTGACCGCAGAAGCCTACGACTTCAATGATGTATTTATTCATTCCACCTAGATTTAGCGCGTATTCTAAGTTTTATTTCAGGTAGGTTAGGTTGTCATTGGTCCCTGTTACTAAGGTTAAGTTTAAGTTCAGCATTCAGTTTTAGTTAGTCTAGTAGTCATCACTGTCTTCATTCCAGTTCTTCGCTCACACATCCTTGGGTCAGGCCAGCCACGCTCGGCATCTGTCTCCTCACCTATGTTCAGTTGTAGGTTTGTCGCCCTCGGTTGTGCTTTGCTTGTCTCTCGCACGCTTCCTAGGTTTTGACTTGTCATCCTCGGCGCTCGTCTCCTCGCCTGCGTTCAGCACTTGGCTTGTCCGCCTCGGTTGTTGTGTTCTTTGCATCTCCCACTGTCCACTCTTCATTCTAGGCTCCGGCTCGCCATCCTCGGCGCTTGTCCCCTTATCTGCGTTCAGAACTTGGTTTGTCACCATGATTTGAACTGTTCTTCGCCTCTGTTATCGCGTCTCAGTCCTGGCTTGTCATTCTCGGCGTCTGTCTATCCTACGTTCTGGCTTGGCAACTCAATCCATTTTGCGAGCCTGCCACCTCTTGCCATCCTCCACGTGTGAACCTTTTCTTTTTCTAAATTGTCTAAGTTTACTAATTTAATAGTTTTTTCTTGTATGTAATATATTTGTAATTTACACAATACGGTTATTCCCATATTCTCATTCCCATCCTCAAAGTTCTTATGTTGCACATACTTGGTCGTATGCATACTGTTCTTATTTTATAGCCTTATACTGTAGTGCCCTCCTGTTGCTCGGTGGAAAACCTTCGGGCATGTATGTTCGGTCCCACAGCAAAGCAGAGAATTATGTAAACATTTCATTTTATATGCTCGGCAAGACAGAATCCGTTGATTCGGTCGATCGCTATAGCGTCCACAGAGGATGCGCGCTCACCGGCGTGGGGGCCCCCTCGTCCCCGTATCTTGCGCACACGTGTGCTTCAGAGCAACCGTGACGTCACGGCCTTTCACGGAATGCGAATTATACAAAAAATACTTTCATGAAAAATTGATCATGACATTACTTGATCTGTTTTTGATGAACACACCGTTACGAAACAATCTTTATAATTGTACTTGTAGGAAGACACCGAAAAAAATTTTTGCAATTTTCAAAAAATTAGAATTTTCAACGAACGTGAAACCTGCACCTTTCTCTTAAGCGTCCTATACGCTCTCCGAGGATAAAATTACTAAAAAAAATTAATAATTACTGAGATATACAAATTTTTCTCTACATTAATGTCTTAGCGTCCGGCTTGCTGGGTCAATGGGTCACGATATTATTATAATCCTTATTACCTTTATAATGGATTATAGGATCTGCAGACTATACAGTGCTGCTGGGAATCTGAAATAGAATGATTCTAATTCCTAGTTCATTACTGTTTGGATTGACTAAATGAAAGATCACTTTCTTTTTTAAAGAACAAAATTTAATAAAGTTTATTGTTACCTTTTAGTAAACAATTTAGTGAATTTAATAAATTATTTTGATGTTAGGCCTTTTATCAAGATATCTTTGAATTTTACAGTTTTATACCGCGGTTAACTTATCTATTCTTCGTTGATGTCCCTCGTAGACTTCTCAGTCGAAATATCTTGCGAGCTTGCCGTAGTCCAAAGTCCCAAGAAATCCTCTTCTGCTCCTATCCAAACTGGTCTCAAACTATCAAAATTTTCAGTCCCGATTACGTCCTATGACATAGTCCCGAAATCTATAATTCGATTACCACTCCCGACAAAGTCCCAATTTATGCATCAATATTACTTCCACATGCAATATCTGCAATATCATTTACTGTCCTTAAAATTTCACGATCTGATAACCCGACTCTGACCATCTGCACTACACTCGCTCCCTCTCACGAACCTACGATCAGTTCAGACACGCGATGCCGGTCAGAATGAATCTTCCTGCTTGATTCACCCGCGAAGCTTCCTATTAAACTCCCTTCTTTTTTTTCATAACATTTGACCGTCCTTCTCTCACCCAGCCAATCCATGCGTTCGTTATATTTTGGTGTAGCTGACCTTTCGATCGTCTAAACTTCTTAATGCATATTCCACCATATAGTCTTCAAATAAATGTTAGTTTATTTTCATGTGACCTATCGGTATGTCACAGCTTCCCCTCTCCAAGCGTCATTTGGTTTGCTACAACCTAACTAAATGACAAGACTAAAACTGAACACTTTCTTCTTGCTTCTTCCCACTAAACGACATTAACACTTTACACTTTGCACTGCACTAGGTCTTGTTTCTTGCTGCCTTAAAACTATTTACATTTTCCTTTCGGAATGTGCCAACAATAACCATTTCACCAGGTATTCTAATAACCGTTTCTGCCTAATATTTGCTCCCCATTAACTTCATTGAATACACATACACATTTAATTAAACTCCCTACACAAACTGACAAAATACACATACTAACAAAACAATAACAAAAGAAAAACTATTACTCCTAATATTTACAACTATTTACAAATCTCTGTCATGACCAGAATATTTAATCATGCGTGTCGTCCCTCATATACGGCTTCATGTTCCTGTAGTTATATGTTCCCATTTGTCGTCCATTTTCATCATTCAAAATCGCGGCATTCTTGCTTAATACTTTACAAATTCGGTACGGTCCTTTATACAACGGGAAAAATTTATAAAATAGCTTCTTATCCACTGACGACACTTGAGGTACTGTAATTAACACTTCATCACCCTCCTTATACTCGCCTCGAAAGCATTGCTTCTGTTTTAGCTTTCTTTTGGCTGCTGCCTCCCTCAAATTGTCATAAATTATTCGCGTATCTCTCACATCATCTGGGATCCCACTTATTTCTGGAGGTATCCTAATCCTTCGAAACGGATAATTTTTTCCTTTCCTACCCATGTGGACCTCTATAGGCGTGCTTCGCGTGCTCCCATGCGGAACATTATTCAAAACGTAGTTCAATACTGGAACGGCCTCCATCCATCGGTTATGGCTTTCCGAAATGTAGACTCTAAATAAGCGCGAAATCTCCTTCATAGTTCTTTCGCTGGGGTTAGCTTGAGGATTTCGTACCGTCGTGTAACATATTTGGATACCAATTCTTCCCATGTCTTGTTCCCATTTTCCACTTGTAAATTGCGTCCCCAGATCACTAATAATTTTTTTAGGTATACCGAATTCTTCAAAAAATTTGTGGCATTGCGTAATGCAACTCTGTGCATTCGCCTTTCTAATGGGGTATAGTTGTGTAATTTTAGAAAAAACATCCATTATTACTAACAAATATTGATTCCCAAATTTGGATTTCGGCATTGGTCCATAAAGATCCACAGAGTATATTTCCCTAGTTGACGTAGGTATTATCGCTTTTCTGCTCCCCTCATACCTTTTATTGGGCTGTTTGGTTTTCTGACAGACGTCACACTTACTGATTTGCTTACGGATTTGTCGCTCCATGCCTTTCCAATAGCATTTTGATCTAAGTATTACTTCGATTTTGTTACACCCAAAGTGGCCGAAATGTTGATGCGTAGATAGAATCAGTTCTCGCCTATGCGCTTCTGGTATCCAAATTTGATACTGCGTCCCTCGTTTCCTAATCCGATGTAATAATACCCCCTCGTACATCTTCCACATTGAAAATTTCGGATCATCCTGCCGTCGGTCGTTATCCTCCGCCGAAAAATGCTCAATTATTTGCCTCCCCACAGGATCCTCTCTTTGAATTTTCGCTAATTCCTCCTTCGTCCATTTCGGTCGTATTTCCATTAACTGGATAGCATTAATATCGGGTTCCACACTACCTTCCTTTTCCTTTATCCTGATTCTCGATAAATAATCGGGCAAAACGTTATCACGGCCTTCACAATATTGGATGTTAAAATCAAATTGTTGAAGCCATAGTGACCATCTCAACAATCTATCGTTATTCAAATGACTTCTCATTAAGAAAATTAGGGCCTTGTGGTCCGTAATGACGGTAAATGGTCGTCCAATTAATATAGCCCGTAATTTCTGCGTAGCCCACACGATTCCTAAAGCTTCCCGTTCACTGGTAGTAAAACGTCGTTCGCCAAGAGTCAAAACACGACTTTCTAGGGCGATTATTCTCTGCTTATTCTTTTCGTCGAATTGGAACAACACAGCTCCCATGGCAAATCCACTACTATCCACTTGTAGATACATTCTTTTGTCGAAATCTGGATAACTGATCAAAAATGTCTTCTCAAATAGTTCTTTTAATTTTTTAAACGCCTCTTGACATTTTGCATCCCACGCCCATTTCCTCCCCTTCTTTAGCAATTCTATTATTGGGTGTATAATTTCTGAATAACCTTTGCAGAACCGGGAATAATAATTGCACACCCCAATCAATCTTCTAACTTCCCTTACATTCCGAGGTCGTGGAAAATTCTTAATCAATTCTTTCTTTTTATCTTGCATCGACATTCCTTGATCCGATATGACGTGCCCCATAAATTTTATATTCCTCCTCCCGAATTGGCATTTTCCAATATTTAATTTTAAATTATACTTCCGAAAGATTTCGAATAGTTTTTTCAACTTCTTTAAATGTTCAAACATATTGGTAGAGAATAACACAATATCGTCGACGTACATGAGAGTAGTTTCTTTAGCTCATCCGGTATTACATCGTCCAAATAACTGATTAAAGCTGCGCCACTATTCTTTAATCCAAAGGCCATCCTCTGAAAACTATACGTATTGCCTTCAAATGAAAAACTGACAAATTTGTGCGATTCTGGGTGTAGTCCAATTTGCCAGTACGACGCAGTAAAATCCAGTCCCGTGAATATCCGAGCTCCTTTTACCTTCCACATCATTTCATCTAATTTCGGCGGTTTTTCATGACGAGCGATGGTCTTGCTATTGAGTTTCCTAGCATCCACACAAAATCTGATCTTACTGTCTTTCTTACGAACTATCACTATTGGGCTTACATACGGTGTCATCGATTTTTTTATTATACCATCCTCAAGCATCGTGTTTATTTGTTTACGTACTTCGCTTTTATATACATGGGGGATCGGATATTGTTTCAGATTAAAAGGTTCCTTATCCGTCAATTCAATTTTAGTTGATATCCCTTTACCGGCTCCCTTGAACTTCCAAAAACATCTTTATATTCATTGACTAACATTTCAATAGCTTCACTAGCATCTATTCCGTTTTCGTCGACCGCGCCCTCTGCTGCCGCGTGGATCTGGTCCCTGGTCTCTTCAATTTGTTCCGCAATATCGCAAATACACATATCTTCGCCCTCCTGGTCTTTGATCCCTAAACAATGTTGTTGCCCTTTGTCACCTCGTAACAATATACTCCTGTTACCTATGTCGACCTTGGCGTCACACATTTTTAGGCCATCAATCCCCAAAATAATTGGACGAATCAAATTCTTCACTACAATTGCCGGAAACTAAATTGTCATCCCTTGGACTTCCACTTCCACCCAAATTTGCCGACTTCTCGTTTCGATGCGCCTTCCATTAGCTGTCCGAATATCCAAACTCCTAGTGGGTAGCTCCTCAATTTTATTTCCCTTTTTCTTTAACTGCTCATATAATTTTTCCGACACTGCACAAACATTAGCACCTGTGTCAATTAAAATGTCTACAGGTATATTCCGAAATATCCCCTTCAAAATTAAACACGTGCTATTCTCCGCCCGTTCGTCCGTATCTTCCCTTAATAAATCTTCCGCCGATACTTCAATGCTATTCAACTCCTTAAGAACCATCACGCCCTCATTATCATCGTTCGAAGTATCCCGCCCATTTACTTCGAACTCTGGGAGTTTTCCTGTTCAATCGCATTAATTTCCACATGTTCCCGTTTATTGTCCTCTTTGAACCTCCGCGGATACCCGTTTCCTGTTTTTTTATTTTCCATTTTAGTACTATTTCCCCTGTCATCCTTTCTTTCTGAGCTATAATTTCCTTGGCGGTTGTAATTATTCATTGTTTTTCCCGTTCCATTGTTATTCTCGTTCCTGCTTTCATTATATTGATACCAGATACTACGATCATAATCACTATTCAATGTCTGGTCCAATCGACTTAAACGTTCGACTAGATCCTCAGAATCAATAGGCATGGAGTTCCACAATAAATTTTGGATATTTACAGGCAACTGACGAATAATAATTCTAATTAATTCATTGCTATCCATTCTGTCTTCGCATGCCTTGAATGCTGCTATTTTACGTGTTGCGAAGTCACACATATTCTCGGCTCCACCCTTCTTATACCTTTCACTCATTAATTTGTATTTTAGATCAAACTTGTGGCTTTCGTTCCAATATCTTTTTAAGAATTTATCCTTCCATTCCTTATAATTAGTCGGTTCCGGTACTAAAGAGGTCAACCAATGATGTGCCTTGGACGACATGGCTTGTTCTACTATATGCAATTTTAATCTTTCGGGGATATTATTTATCATAAAATAATTCTCTAATTTTGAAATAAACGACCACGGTTGTTCTTTCATATCACCATGAAATTTTAGGTGGCTTGGTATTACAAGCGCCGATGCATTCATTGCTATATTTCCCTGCGAACGCATGAATTCGTTTTCTAACTGTTCAATCTTGTCCTTAATGTCCGACATATATTTCCCAGATTCAGATTCTTGCACCATTTTAATGTTTCTAAGTCCCTCCTGTATTCGTTTTTCTAATTTACTATCCGAATTAATTAATTTAGATTCTATGTTTTCAATTTTTTCGCCATGTTGAAGCGACATTGCGTTTAAATTATCTACACGCGATTCGACGATTGTCAACTTTTCGCATTGTTGGTCATGTAAATGTCCCAATGTCACAATGCTCTCCTGTAAATTATTATTATTTGGAATTAATTTTGTCGCCAGATTCTTTTAATTCCCTCTGCATTTGGTCGACTTGATTATTAAAAGACTCAATTTTACAATGAATAATGTTGAATTCAGCCGATGTATCCACCCGTAATTGCACTATTTCCTCGTGTATTTCTTGACGAAAATTCTTCAATTCTAATGACATTTTCGATGTCATTCCTTCCAATTTAGCGTTATTTTTTTCAAATTTAGTATTCATATCTGAAGTAATTCCCTCTAATTTAGTATTATTATGCTCAAGTTTTGCGTTCATTTCTGCTAACATTTTAAAAATTAAATTATTAGGGTCCATATTTCCTAACAGTGCAGCCATATTTCCTTTTCTTGTGGTTCAATCTCAATAATTTCACGCGAGATTTCTCCCTCGGGGTTAGTATTAGCAGACGCCATATCATCTACATTAACATTCTCCATACGCAATTTTTTGCTCCTAGTATCCATTTTGAATTCTAATACAAATTAAAATCTCTGTGTTAAATTATTTTAAAATCACACCAATGAAATGGTCTTGGCTCTTTCTTATAATTAGCAATTAATTTCAAATGTCAATCCATAAATTTCAGATTCCCTTTGGATCACTTTATTATAATTTATAAGACTAATTTTATCCGTGTCACCAATTGTTATAAATTATAACAAATTATGCCCCACGTTGGGCGCCATTTTGAGATATACAAATTTTTCTCTACATTAATATCTTAGCATCCGGCTTGCTGGGTCAATGGGTCACGATATTATTATAATCCTTATTACCTTTATAATGGATTATAGGATCTGCAGACTATACAGTGCTGCTGGGAATCTGAAATAGAATGATTCTAATTCCTAGTTCATTACTGTTTGGATTGACTAAATGAAAGATCACTTTCTTTTTTAAAGAACAAAATTTAATAAAGTTTATTGTTACCTTTTAGTAAACAATTTAGTGAATTTAATAAATTATTTTGATGTTAGGCCTTTGATCAAGATATCTTTGAATTTTACAGTTTTATACCGCGGTTAACTTATCTATTCTTCGTTGATGTCCCTCGTAGACTTCTCAGTCGAAATATCTTGCGAGCTTACCGTAGTCCAAAGTCCCAAGAAATCCTCTTCTGCTCCTATCCAAACTGGTCTCAAACTATCAAAATTTTCAGTCCCGATTACGTCCTATGACATAGTCCCGAAATCTATAATTCGATTACCACTCCCGACAAAGTCCCAATTTATGCATCAATATTACTTCCACATGCAATATCTGCAATATCATTTACTGTCCTTAAAATTTCACGATCTGATAACCCGACTCTGACCATCTGCACTACACTCGCTCCCTCTCACGAACCTACGATCAGTTCAGACACGCGATGCCGGTCAGAATGAATCTTCCTGCTTGATTCACCCGCGAAGCTTCGTATTAAACTCCCTTCTTTTTTTTTCATAACATTTGACCGTCCTTCTCTCACCCACCCAATCCATGCGTTCGTTATATTTTGGTGTAGCTGACCTTTCGATCGTCTAAACTTCTTAATGCATATTCCACCATATAGTCTTCAAATAAATGTTAGTTTATTTTCATGTGACATATCGGTATGTCACATTACCTAGATTCACGCAAAATTACGCGAAAAGTTCTCAATTTTTCGAAAAATTATACATGACGTTATTTCAAAACCTGTCTTTAAGGAACAGATTTCATAAAGAAAAATCTCGATCTTTAATATTTTAGTTGAAGGAAGACGCCGAAAAATAATGTGAATTTTTGCAGTTTTCGAAAAATAACGGTTTTTAACGAAAATGTGACCTGCACCAAACAACTGACAAACACTGCCAACAAAATGTGACACTCTTAAACGTCCTTCACACTATCCAACAACAAAATGTAATCAAAAAATTTGGAGCAATGTTTTTTAATATGCCCCAGGGGATTCATGTTAAGTACCCCAATATTAAATCATTGTTTTTGACATTCAAGGGGCCACGATATCAGCCAGAACGATTGAAGCATGAGGGGTTCTTGCGCATCGTATCCGACTTCAGCCAATGAGCTTCAGACACCAGTTTGCGTCATAATATTAGCGGGAATTTTAAATCTAGCCATATACCAAAATTATCACCTCGTTACAAGACATTGAAACAGATTTATGAAGCATTTCTGTTAAATATTGCATCTTGTACACCTTCGTGTTAGTTTTGATTTGTTACTGTTAAAAACTTTGTACCACTTTCAAAATGTTTCTCAACACTTCTCGTTCTCCATGTATCAAGGCGGCGAACGTCAGTTTTTTTCAAAATGAAGTGCCCATGCTGTTGTCACATCAGTGGCGTGCATTCTATGGAATGAAGGGAATGAGTCATTCCCCTAAGCAAAGTGGAGAAAAGATCATTTCGATATCTAAAATATTCGTTGCTTATGGCCGGAGCAAAACGTTTACTCAATCTAAGATTCTGAGCTAAGTACCAGTGGTTGAACCGTAACAATCGATGTTTTCAAAACGGTGTGTAGTTTCATCTTGTGACGTCAGCGAAGCTTCGTTCTTGGAGGGAGCAGGCGTTTGACTTCGTCATGTGTCGGGGCAAGTCGGTTTTGGTTCGTGAGTGCGCGAGAATGAATTTTCTAATACGTTCCGTTGAGATCGGCTGGTAGTTATTTCAAGTTCGAAGGAATTTTGACTTTCCTCACTAGAGAGTGCACTAATGGCACTATCTTCATCGCGCAGACTATCTCTCGCTCAGGATGACCCCGATGCCCTGGTATTTCGTACGTCGTGTCGTGTTGTTTCGCACATGGAGAGGTGGGTATACCGTGGGCGTAAGGTTTCCCTCTTCTTCCCGTACCCATCTTCAGCGACCTTAGAAAGCTGCGACCTCTTGATATTTCTGTGGGTGCTCAAGCCTTCAGTCTGAGTATTTTATTTGTTCTAATTATTTTTAGTTTGTTTTCAGCTTAATCTTCATTCTAACTTAATAAACATGGTCACACGGAGAAAAGAGAACAGTTGCAGTATACCTGATCCATTATACTGCATCAAGGGAACGCATGATAATATAGGCCCAACCAGGTTCACTGTTGCTCTTTCGTGACGGAGATAGTTGGAACGAAAAGTTGCATCGTAAAGAGTCCCTTGTTGCACTCTTCTGAATTCACCTTGTCAGAGTGCACGGGTAGAAGCTGCCGAGCCCAAGCAACCTTGTTGGAAGTGTTGGCTATCTGCTCGGAATAAGCGAGCAATACAGGTTGGAGGATCCAGCCTACCGTCATGACGCATCCGGGCCAAACTGATAGAAGGAGCCGGCCTTCCGTGTCGGCTTGCACAGCTATACTGGTTGAAGGGCCAGCCGTACGTGTTGCCATATTGAAGCATTTCTTATTGGTGTTACAATTACTGATCGTTGACGGGTATAGGATGGGTTATACGTAGTACTTGCTATTAATAGAATATTCATTATTTTTGATCCAACAACAGATCTGTATATTTACCTACACAACCAGACACCGTAAAAACGGAAATAATTGCATAAAAATTACGCATTTAGTGATAATCAAATTTCACAATAAGCCTCAAAAGCCTTTAAATTCTGCAGTCTGACTGTTATTACTGTAGATATACATACATTAATAATGCCTGCATTGTTGTTGAATAAACGTTATATAAAGTTAGGAGTTATATAAAGTTATAAAAGTCTTCGGAGGGTAAAAATTTTTGCCTGACTTTTATTTACATTTATTTCAATGTGCCATATTTTGGCCCAGTTGGAAAATAATGTGAGGTGATGTTGCAGATCATTCACGGCAGATTCAAGATTGCTATTTGAGGAATAAAGTACGGTATCATCTGCAAATAGAACTGTGGAAATATTTTGGGGTACTGGTATATCCTATGTGTAAATATTAAAAAATAAGGTGCCAAACGGTATCGAAAGCTTTAGCTACATCTAGAAAAACTGCTGCGATATGCTTGTGGACATGGAATCCTTTGACCATATCTTCAAGCGTAAGATTTGATGATACGTAGACAAAAGGGGTTGGAATCCAAAATCATGAGGTGGTATGGCATTGACTTATTTGAGGTAAGAATTTAGCCTAGTGAGAATACATTTTGTATAGTTTTCCCATTGTAGGAAGCAAACTAATGTTGAAGTACGTTTGTCTCAAAGCAGGATTAAATATTGTTATATATATATATATATATATATATATATATATATATATATATATATATATATATATATATAATTAATATTCTGAAATAGCATGTACGTAAAAATAAAATATTAGAATTTAACATTAAAATATTTATTTAGTAAAGTAAAATGTGTAAAATATAACATAACTCACAATAGAATGAAATATATTGACATAAACTTAATCATTTATGTGATCAGGTGGATTAAATACACAAGGAGACTAAGAACATGTTTACAGTCATTAGTAATTATTTCAAAAATATTTTATAAGTGTTTCAAAATTATTTTAAAAACGTTTTATAACTGTTTCAAAACCATTTTAAAACTGTTTCACAAGTACATTTAAATAGCAACTTTTATTACTGATCCCAAAAAAACAAATTTAATTCACATTTATTTTATAAAAACGCCAAGATTTATTTAAATTATGGCTAAACATGTAGCTGAAAATTATTTTCGAATGTATTTGCTGTTTATTTCTTGAAATACGAATGAAATCACAAAAGTCCATGATGCTTGCAAAATTAGCAAAATGTATATTGGCATCATCTTCAAATACTTGTTCATGATCTTGTTATAGAATGCAATAGCCATTTAGAATTAACAATATCCATGAATATCTGCATCGATGAACCATCACCTGTTTCAATGACCAATTTCCATCACCTGTGCCAAAACTACCTGAAAAATAAAATTAATACAATAGTATTTGAAAATATAATTAAAGTGATAATTATTGAAAAATAAAAAATAGAAAGTATTTTACAGCAGGTTTTTTTTTTTAGGAATGCATTATTATTTTGTTCAATTATTTACAGAACATGATAGGCTTTAGTCTCAATTTAAATACAGTAATCAAAATTCTGTACACTTATAACATATGGGAATACTACACAACAATTAATTCTACAATTTCTAATTGCCATTAATGACACTTCAAGACTATATTAAAATTATTTCAATGAATTGGCAACATAATAAATATTTTTTCTTTACATTTTAATACACATTTGCAATGCTTAATTGAGTATTAAAAACTAATCAAATAAACTTTTTTTTATTAGGTACTTTTTTTACTATTAAAAAATGCACAAAGGAATGCAAAATAATGAGTTTGGACGCCAAGCCTCATATCCACTTAACAACATTAGAATTTGAATTGAAAGGATTCAAACCGATTATGTTAAACGAAATAATTGTTTATGTTGTTCGACATAAGCTTTTAGAGGAATTTTACAATTTACATTAGCTGAGCTGGATTAATGGCCAAGTTTTGTAGGTTATAGAAATGCACACAAACTAATATATGCCTTTCTATTATTACAACTCATGATAGAAATATATACGTACCTAAAAGTTGCAATTCCATTCCACCATTCTCTTTTAATCTTGGTTGACAATTCTTGTTTGATTTCAAATATGCGGTGTAAATGAAGGTATCATTTTCTTTCGAACTTCATTCGCCCGTTTACTTCCAATGAAATAAGATTTTCACTTCAAAGAGGTATTTTAGACTCTGTAGTCTGGCACCTATTAAAAGATATTCACCAATATCCTTTAGATTATAATCCACACTGATGCAGCACTATAAGTTTCAATACGGTACTTACCAGTGAACTCATAGTACGTTCAACGATTTGCGTTGCCAAAAGACGTATTTTTCTACAATAACAAATTGAAAACTTTCACAACGATGCGCTTTTCGCCACTTCGAAGAAATTTTCCTGAAAGGCCAGTCACTCTCATAGTCCTTCCCAACTGAACTGAATCAGATCGGCGGCGCGACGCTGCGGTCCAACAGCCGCTCCGCTTCCCACGCACTTCCTCGTCAATCCTCAGCTGATATCAGGTCCTTATCGGCCAGCGACACGCATGCTCTCCTTCTTCGTTTGCAGTAGTTTTGATGCAAGGTTAATTTAACAACCGATGGTTCAAATTAGTTCTTATGTAGTGAACTTACATTTGTACTTCTTTAAATCAGAATTTTTCTTAGGATGAACGGATAATATTGCGTAGCACTCAGGTTGCAGCAAGCTTTGAGGCGCGCGCGCAACTTCCTGCCCCCCCCCACACACACACACACTTCCAAGAGCCCGCCGAGGGCCTGGGACTGGAAGCTGATAAATATATAACGTAATTAGTCTGCCTTTCTACATTTATATTTACATGTGTAACAGCACAGACGGAAAATAATATAATTATTAAACTTCTTTCCCGTTTTGAGCAAGAATGACAGTTATGTTTTCTTTGCTTGATAAAGTCATAATTATCGCATCATGTGTATTACGTAATTGAAATAATGTGATATATATGTATGTATATATATATATATATATATATATATATATATATATATATATATATATCCGTTCATTTCGTGTGTGTGTGTGTTTAATAGATGTTGAATGTTTTTCAATGTATATTTTCTTCAATACGTAATTAATCTGACAAGGTACCTGGCTGCTGTGGCCAGCTAGTGCTTTGCAACATGATTAGGCTTGATAAGGCCGACAGGTCCGTTTATGAAGCAACATCAACCTCTCAGAAATCACAGGCCAGTTGGTCCATCAAGGTTGGTCTATCAAGGTCAGCAATCTTAGATGCTGTTGTAACTAGGAAAGGGAGTAAAGCAACAAGGTATCTGTTTCGCATACGAAGGTTTTGTCTAACTATTGAAATCTTGTTGGCAATTATGGTATCCTTTTTTTCAGTGCACCGTAAAATTAAATTTTGTGCTCACGAATTTTATTTTAAAGATTACTACACCAGTTTTAAAACATCACAACACTGTTTAAAAACATCGATGGTTTTTGACCGATGTTTTATTAACATCGATGTTACAATTTTGAAAATCTATGTTTTGTTACCGATGTCGCATCACTAACTGGCACCACCAATAGAATTCTGTACCGGCCGCCACTGGTAAGCGGTAATCAGAAAGTAAAAAGGGCGGCGCGGTGTGTGGTGCCCAGGGGCACCCCATGTGTAAATCTGCCACTGCCTTTCCCCCATGACAACTCGAGAAAGAGGAAAGTCGAACGTAAGTCTTAGAAACCTGGAGGAGGAGAACCATTCCGGGGCAGATTTCTTAGCTATCAAAATTCAAAATGCCGCAAAATGTAATGTGCTCAACGTGCAAAGTACATTTGTGAACATATTGTGCATGAAAGCAAACAGAAACTGCTACAAACTACCGGCTTAGGTGGTTCAGGGCATCAATTGATGTCACTGTAGGATCTCTGACCGTGAGGTCCTAGGGTTTCAAGTCCAAACGGTGACTGAATTTTCGACACGGGTAAATATCTAGGTCGAGTTCTGTCGCTCTCAGGAGGAGAATTCTAGCAGCCGGCTGCTCTGATCAGTAGTTTTCCGTTGTTTCTCCGATCGACACCAGGCGAATGCCGGCGCAGTACAATAAGAAACGGACCACAGACCGCGCGCGATCTTTCATTCCTCTTCGTATTCTGCGGTTTTCACAGAGCTGGACTTCAAGGTCAGTGAAGAGCCGTCACCACGGTAGCATTTAGGCACGGTTTTTCGCGTCTTTTTCGGGAGTGCCGCTAGGTGTCGCATGTACGGGATCGTATCAAGCAGTGCCGCAGATGAAGTGACTCTAGCGACTCGACTGACTCTAGCGGCTCGAGGTATATCCTCCCCTACTTAACGCACTTACATGCACTACACTACTACACTATCGAGAGATCAGTAGGGGGCTTAGGGCGCCCAGGTCGGGGCAGGACTTGCTGGTGGGAGATGCCTGACAGAGAAACCCTGGGGCCCATGGTTATATTGCGGTTTTCACAGAGCTGCGTCAAGATATCAGCTGTTTCGGTGACATCCAATCAGAGGGCTGGACGCCACCACTACGACGTCACTGTGGTGACGTGTAAGGTCCCGATTGGACAACACACAAAACAGCTGATATCCTTCAAACGCAGCTCCATAAAAACCGCAGTATAGGTCGGTGCCAGATCTCGCCATACAGTGGGGAATGATCACCACCATCTCTCGGGATAAAATATGCACTGCACTTACGGGACCAACGATCGTAGCTGTTGACGCGCCCCAATTCACCAATCAATCAAATGCCACAGACTTTTTCATGAAATGTAAAGAAATAAATACAATTATTTTCACATTTCTATTATTATAATTTGTAATAAGTTTGTTAGATTTAAACAAATGTATTATCATCATTTTATTGCTTTTTTTGTCAAGCAGCATTCCATGCAGTTCAACATGCAGAATATTTCCGGAAAATAAAGAACCAATGTAACCTATAGGTTACAACAAATATTTTTAGCATAGAAATAAAATATTTTCAAATTATTTTTTTTCTATTCATAACAAAAATCATTACAATTACGAAAATATTATATCTAACTACCACTGGGGTCTGAAAAGGCGTGTTTCCACGAATGAGGAGGTTAAGGAATTTATTATCATATTATATTAGTATACTCTGTTTATTATGCGCCAAAATTCGATTGCACAATATCGAGAGATCGAAATGAAACAAATCGATAGTTAATTAAAACACGCTCCGCACAGCGCATGGTGTCTTGTATTGCTAATGGCTCCGTTGGTGTCAAAACGGGCAAACAAAACGTTGAGGTTATTGCGCTGTTTTCGAGTCAACAATTAATTGTAGGACAATGATGCCATTTTACAACCACCTGGCCGAATAAGTTAAAGTTTCCAATGTATTTAAGTGTTCTTACCTTTATAGACGGTACGTTACGAAAACAATAATTTCACGGTTATTGTTTCCGTAACTAGAGGTATGTCATTTTGTTTGTGAACAGGAAAATAATGGGATATTCGAATACTTGAATGTAGACGTTAAATATACCGGACCTCTGATGGCAAGGTTGATGTTTGTATTTTCATATAATACGAGTGATTTCAGATATTGTTTATTTTACTACATGTTGCAAAGATTTCCTGTTTCTGACACCCACAAAAATGCATTTTGACTCTTTAGAAACCAGTTGACACTTTAGATATTGTATTATTTCAGTGTTTTTTGTTCACAGATTTCAGAGGACTTGGAGGGTAGGAAGGGTGATTGTACTTGATCAAGATGAGACCACTAACAGCTAAACAAATTCAACGCGTGGAAAAGAAGAAAAAGAAAATGGCAGCCTTCTTAGAAATTGCAAAGTTGAATGACAATGATAGAGTATGTACCTAACACTATTGCATTATAGATAATGTACATTCACATTCATTTTTGATCATCTCTAGTGTGTTAAATTTTCTAGGCAAAGGCTGCTAAACATAACAAAGGAAAGAATCTTGAAGCAATGGACGTAGAGGATTGTCTCAGTGAACCATCATCATCACCTGAAGGGCCATCCAGAAAACGCCATAAAAAGGGTGTTAACTTACAGCATGTAAGTAAACTTCTCCATAAATTTGCCATTTTCAGTCATTCTAATGTTAAGCCAAGAAGTGAATTACAAAGTCATTAATAAGACCATACTCCCCTGTCAGTGCCTTCCCCCCTCTTGTTTAATGGGAAATAATGTAGAGTGTGTCTATTAAAGGTACATTTAATCATTTTCTTGAGCTCCATAATCTGTATTCCCTCCCTTTTATTGCAAAATCTTGGAAGTTAGCTTGGCCACTCAATGTGAGAGCACTTTTTTTGCTTATTTTTATACTTTTTATGTTCAATTTCACTTGTTTTGTTTGTATCGTTCCTAGTAAACAGTGAGGCAGACATCATTTGTAGGAAGCTTTATTTTTGAAAAAATAATTATTGAAGTGCTGTATCTTTTACTTTTGTAACTGTAAATACCTTCTTACATTGATTTAATTCTTTTATTATGATGTAAAGATAGAACAGATCCTTGCTTGTTCGGCATCAAGGCATCAAATTAAATATACAATTTTCATCTTTTATATTTTTGCATTCATATTGTTTTCATTAGATCTAATTTTCTTTTTTTCTCTTTTAGGGTGACTCAAATGACAAACATGGTGATTCAAGTGACATACATGGTGATAGTAATGTTAAATGTGGTGATGTAAAGGAAAAGCATGGTGATATGAAAGACAATCATGGTGATACATGCTCTGTTTTGTATGAGCAGAAGATTACAGAAGAAAACCCAATGGAAGTGGAAGGAACAGAATCTGGTGAATTTTCTGGAAGCTCTCTGAACATTTGTTCAGAACATGTAGGAACATTTTGTGATAAACAGTGCAATACCAATGGGGAACTTACTTCTAGTTTCAAAAATAAGAAGAAAAAAGTTAGTGAGACTTATGCAGAACTTAAAAATGAGCTGAGGGAAAGAAGAAGTCGTTCAAAGGTAGAATTTTTTTGAAGTGTATTGAAAATTTATTTTTAAGGAGTATGTGTACCATTAAAAATTGGGCTTTAGAGTTGCTTGAAGGCCAATTTATAAGAAACAATTTTTTTTAAATCTATGAACATGACAATTTAAGACTAGACTACTTTCAAGTATTTTTCACTCTTCTACTTTCAATTACATTCAGAAATACAAGTGGATCTTCTACTATGAACAAGATCCATCTTAGCTAGAGAAGCTGATATGACTACACTTCTTAGCAGAAGGAAGTGATTAGATTATTTAAAATACCCTTGCCCAATTTTGTATTCTTTTGTGAATTCACTTTACCTATCCTTTGAAAAATTGCCTCTTGCCTCTTTTTTTCTTGAGCATACCATATTAGTAACAATATATGTTGAAATTAAATTAGAGCTGTAAGGGAACATACCTGCTTAAACATATGATATGTAAAAAAATGGGTAATTGCAGTCAAAAGGTGTTAGTTCCCTAGCAGTTGCGCTGAAGGTCATTTCCAAAATTTTTGGATTGTTGGATCTTTTGTAGTGAAAATGTGTGTAGTGTTGCTGGATTTGGGTGTAAAAATGAAACTGTTAATTGAGTAAATTTTGCAGAATTTAGACAAACTTCAAACAGAAATTTTTTGAAGTGCACCTCTATTTTTTTTTTTTTTTGACAGACTAGTTTTTGAATAAACTATTTATTTAAAGTCGTGTATGTTCATCAATTATTTTTTTATTAATAACCTATTAAGATTTGTTTCGAGATGCTGCGTCACTCATCTTCAGGTACATCTGCAATGATTTAGTACATCATTATTAATATACTCGTATATAATGCTGATACTATATAAAATTAACAATTTAAAAATAACAAAATTTGTTAACAATTTTCAGTAACTTTGAATTATTTGACAATCAGATTAAGCTCTAGTATAATTTACTTCTATACATGTGCAAATTGATTGTTTAAAATGGCTGATTGGTTAAATATTGTAAGAATTGTAATAGTATGTTTTTTTAATTCAATTTGCACACCTTGAAATGTATAAGAAAACTGAAGATAATTCTTATCTCAAGTGAGAACTACAAACATAACTGCAAACTCAACGCTAGTGAATGTCCCATGTTATTAGGATGAGTAGAAATTTGTAAACTCTTCATGAGTAAATTTGCCTCCATCATTGGATACTTGTCTCTTTTGTTTTATAGATAATATTTCATGCTTCGTAACTGATGAGTTGATGAGATGTTCCTCTCTGCCTGTTAAAAAAACATTATAAAACATTCATTTTATTCCAGCTATTTTATTGTGTAAAAGTCTAGAAAGAAAGGCTGAATCTTAAGGTTTTTAAAAGAGGTAAAAGAAGCATAACAAAGAAGGCAGGTGCATTATATTTCAACTTGTTGATAAGACATAATAGAATTTTAGATATTTTTTGACATTTTGAAATAATTTTCTCAACTGAAATTCATTTATATTATTTAAAAATTTAATTATTGTTTAACAATGCACTTTTGAATTATTTGCAATTGCTTACAATCCCACTAAAAGCTAATATTTAGCTGGAACTTTAATTATATACCTCTATGTATGCCTGTATTTATTGATAGTAAAGAAAACATTGATTTTGTTTTCTCCCTTTAACAAATTTTCATTGGCCTTATACTTTGGCTCAACAGTTTTACTTTTCAAGTAATGAAAACACAATGAGTAAATTTGTTTTAACATTAGAAATATAATTTCAAACAATATGTAACTGATTTAAAATTAAAAGAATCTTATTACTACCACTCAAAAAATAAATACATTTCAATTTATATACAGATTATTTATTGAGATAGTAATTTTAATTATGTTATTATTATCCTGATAAAAATTAATGATTAACTTTTCCTCAGGAAAAATATTTCTTCAACAGTTGCTTCTTTTGTAATTCTTTTACTTCATTGCGCTGGGAGAAATTTCAGTAAATTGTAATTTCAGAATATACCATCTCTTCGACTGAAGACTGTAGGTGAATTGGCTTCTTTATCTATGAAAGAAGAAACACGAACTCCATTACTTCTGAGTGATATTCAGTACATCTTAATGTATGCTCTATTGGGTCAGCAAGCTCCAGTTTGGCCTTTGCGGTATGTTCAATGAAGTTTTGTTTATCAAAATATCAAATACATTATATAATTAAAAGGTGCACACATAAAAGAGCTAGATTTTTTTTCAAATTGTACTGTATACTATTTTATAGTATTATTGATCTGATGTTTTTACAGATGGTGTATATTGGAGAAACAGGCACGATTGAGCCATATTATTGTTTTTGTTATTGAAGGAGTTTCACTTTATGATTTTTTTAGCCACTCCTCCTCATTTCATTTCATGAACAGCACTCTTGAAAATCAACTGGAAGTAATTATGCCTACTTCTTACAATGGTAGTTTAGTTGAAGAGCTAATTTCTGTTCCATTAACTGGAATATGCAAAGAGAGACTTATTCAGAGTAAGTAAAGTATGCATCTGAGTTCTGCAAGTTAGTGTTTTCTCACTTTACACAGATGTATATAAATTACAATAGTTTTCTCTCTCTGTTTTCCTTCGGTAGATAACTGTGATAAAGTACATGTTTTAGAGCTCACCTTCAAATTGGTTTTAAGTTTTTATTTTTATTTTACAAGACATTACATACAATTTCTTAAAAATACTAATGGCATTCATAAATGAAAAGTGCTGATGTTTTTCATTGGCCTAGCACATTTTCTAACACTCCAGGAATTCAAATTGTTGTTTTTCTGAAATTGGTGCTTAGTCTCTTGATGCATAACCCTGGCCAATAGTTTTTAATGAGTGATAGATAAACTGCATCATTTTCAATTAATGTATGTAATATGTACAATATGAAGTAATATGAAATATTACTTATAATATAATTTTCCATTACATTTCATTTTTGGTTATTAAAAGTCCATAGAAATTTGTATTGCAATTAGTCTATTAGGTCAATTGAATTTAAAGAATATATTTTTTTTAGAGCATGGAAGTTTGGAAGCAGCGGTAAGGGCCAATGGGGATGTGTACAAAGCACTGAGAGCATTTTTTCCTATTGAAAGTTTAGAAGAAAAAGATCCAGATCTTCCTTCTTCTGACTCATTTTCGCGAACAAAACTGCTCCTTTCTGTGTCTCAGCTGATAGAACAGAATTACCCAGTTCCAATGAAAGGTGAATTGCAAGATAGGTATGTCTGCGATTAGTAAATAAGTATTGAGTTAAAGAAAGATGAGGTTGTAATTGTTAAAATCAAGCTTGCAATTATTAAGATCATGTTGAACATAAAATAAAAAATGAAGTATCACTAATTGCAAGACTATCCCGTTATCATTAATTTTAATGTTCTCTTTTATGAATATTTTTTACTTTTAAATTGTTATGATGCTTATTAAAAATTAATTTTCAATTGTAATCATATCTGAAATAAGATTTTTTAGTATATGCAGTATGACCTGTGCAGAATTCAGCCATGATCCTGCATTAACATTACTTGTATGTTTTGTTTTTACAAAATACCATCATTTTCATCGTATGATTTACAGATATTCTGATTTTTTATTGACCAAAGACTACTATAAGAATGTAACACCATCTTCACCAATGTTTGGACTGGATTGTGAAATGTGCAGAACTACTACAGGAGACCTGGAAGTGACTCGAATATCTGTAGTGAATGAAAAACTGGAGGTACGTTCATGAAAATTTTCAATTGAAAGTTATGAATAAACAAACTCTTCTGAGCTGAAATGGGTGGTTACTTTACAAGGCTGAATTCTTTACACTTATTAGAAGTGAGAAGTCATAACTAAATTTAAACAGTTTTGAGTTGTTACACCTATTAGCTTATGAAGACCTCTGCATTGAATATAGTCAAATCTGTTAAAAAAAGTATCTTGTCTTCAAGAAAGATATTTCAGTTCAATTCAAATAATCTTCTCTCTTCTCTTGAGAAGCACTTTTTTAATCAGCAAATAAATAAATAAATAAATGATAAAATTAATTACAATAGAATCCCTCTTTTACACTTTTCAAGGAACCACAAAAAATGGTATAAATCACGGGAAAGTGTAAACTGAGGGAAAACCATATTGCACATGTAATAAAACATTGAACATTTACAATTCACTTTTATTAAATATTTAAATATTAAATAATAAGTATTACAGCAAAATACAAAAATGTTAGTGTTTTCAAAAATAATTCTGATATGTATGACTGTTTTGCCTTCTTCTGGTGCATTCTTTCAACTTGCTGCTCAAGTTCATACACATGGTCAAAACTATACTTGGGTTTTTCTAACGTGGCAGTTGATGGTAATATCTCCAAGATGGAATTCGGCATGACTTTTTGAGTCCTTCTCAGTCCTGCCGCAAGATGTTGCGTGATCATGACCGCATCAAGCAATGCAGCAGATCAAGCAACTAGGACTGAGAATGACTCAAAAAGTAGTGCCAAATTCCATCTTGGAGATATTACCCTCAGCTGCCACGTTGGAAAAACCCAAGCACATTAACATCACCATATACTGCAGAAATACATTTTTTTGTAGTGTTTCTTGCAGAAACTACTTCTGCACAAGTAGGCACACTACTATCATCATCATCATCATCATTAAAATCACTATCACTGTCTTCCTGAACTGAATTGATCAAACTTTGTTTGCACAATTGCAAGTGCAGCGACAAAATAGAGGAAGTCTTTAACTTCATAGTGTTTTCAATTTCTCCTTTGCAGAAATAAGATCATCTTCTTCTTCTTCTTCTCCTCCTCCTCCTCCTCCTCCTCCTCCTCCTTCCTTCTTCTTCTTCTTCCTTCTTCTTCTTCTTCTTCTTCCTTCTTTTTCTTCTTCCTTCTTCCTTCTTCCTTCTTCTTCCTCCTTTCTTCTTCTTCTTCCTTCTTCTTCCTCCTTTCTTCTTCCTCCTTTCTTCTTCCTCCTTTCTTCTTCCTCCTTTCTTCTTCCTCCTTTCTTCTTCCTCCTTTCTTCTTCCTCCTTTCTTCTTCCTCCTTTCTTCTTCCTCCTTTCTTCTTCCTCCTTCTTTCTTTTTCTTTCTTCTTCTTTCTTCTTCTTCCTCCTTCTTCTTCTTCCTCCTTCTTCTTTCTTCTTCCTCCTTCTTTCTTCTTCTTCCTCCTTCTTTCTTCTTTCTTCTTCCTTCTTTTCCTTCTTCCTTCTTTCTTCTTCTTCCTTCTTCTTCCTTCTTCTTCTTCCTTCTTCCTTCTTCTTCCTTCTTCTTCCTTCTTCTTTCTTCCTTCTTCCTTCTTTTTCCTTCTTCCTTCTTCCTTCTTTTTCCTTCTTCCTTCTTTTTCCTTCTTTTTCCTTCTTCTTTTTCCTTCTTTTTCCTTCTTCTTTTTCATTCTTTTTCCTTCTTCTTTTTCATTCATTTTCCTTCTTTTTCATTCTTTTTCCTTCTTCTTTTTCCTTCTTTTTCCTTCTTCTTTTTCATTCTTTTTCCTTCTTCTTTTTCATTCTTTTTCCTTCTTCTTTTTCCTTCTTCTTCTTTTTCCTTTTTCTTTTTCCTTCTTTTTCTTTTTCCTTTTTCTTTTTCCTTCTTTTTCTTTTTCCTTCTTCTCTTTCCTTCTTCTTCCTTCTTCTTCCTCCATCTTTTTCCTTTTTCTTCCTCCTTCTTCTTCCTTCTTCTTCTTCCTTCTTCTTCTTCCTTGTTCTTCTTCTTCCTTGTTCTTCTTCCTTGTTCTTCTTCTTCCTTGTTCTTCTTCTTCCTTCTTCTTCTTCTTCTTCCTTCTTCTTCTTCCTCCTTTTCTTCCTTCTTCTTCCTTCTTCTTCCTCCTCCTTCTTCTTCCTTCTTCTTCCTCCTCCTTCTTCCTTCTTCTTCCTCCTTCTTCTTCTTCTTCTTCTTCTTCTTCTTCTTCCTCCTTCTTCTTCTTTCTTCTTCCTCCTTCTTCTTCTTTCTTCTTCCTCCTTCTTCTTCTTTCTTCTTCCTCCTTCTTCTTCTTTCTTCTTCCTCCTTCTTCTTATTTCTTCTTTCTTTTTCCTTCTTTCTTATTTTTCCTTCTTCTTCTTCTTTCCTTCTTCTTCTTTTTCCTTCTTCTTCTTCTTTTCCTTCTTCTTCTTCTTCTTTTTCCTTCTTCTTCTTCTTCTTCTTCTTCTTTCCTTCTTTTTCCTTCTTCTTCTTCTTCTTCTTCTTCTTCTTCTTCTTCTTTTTCCTTCTTCTTCTTCTTTTTCCTTCTTCTTCTTCTTCTTCTTCTTCTTCTTCCTTCTTCTTCTTCTTCTTCTTTTTCCTTCTTCTTCTTCTTTTTCCTTCTTCTTCTTCTTCTTTTTCCTCCTTCTTCTTCTTCTTCTTCTTTTTCCTCCTCCTTCTTCTTCTTCTTTTTCCTTCTTCTTCTTCTTCTTCTTCTTTTTCCTTCTTCTTCTTCTTCTTCCTTCTTCTTCTTCTTCTTTTCTCCTTCTCTCTTTCCTTCTTTTTCCTTCTTCTTTTTCCTTCTTCTTTTTACTTCTTCTTTTTCCTTCCTTTTCCTTCTCCTCTTTGTTGCATCTTCCTTTTCTTCTCTTTTTCATATTCTTCCTCTTTTTTGTCTTCTTCTTCTTTTTCATATTCTTCTTTTTTTGTCTTCTTCTCTTTTTTGTCTTCTTCTCTTTTTGTCTTCTATTTTTTGTCTTCTTCTCTTTTCATCTCCTTCCATGCGTTTGCAATAATGCGTGCATGCAGAATAGATATTTTGAATGTCATTGTGTCCTTCCCTGAATCCATCAAACCTAATAATCTCTGCACAACATTTTTTCTGTAGTAAGTCTTGAAAGCATAGATTATTCCTAAATCCACTGGCTGTAACTTGCTTGTGCAGTTTGCTGGCAAGAATGTAATTCTAATATTTCTCAAGTTGATTTGCTGGGGATGTACAAAGCACTTATCAACAAATAAAAGAATTCTTCTGTTTTGTGCTTTCATCTTCACATCAAGAGCATACTGAAACAATGCCCACACACAAACTGCTTATAAAATTATTGGGCGTTTCGATGTAACTCGTTCCGAATTTATGTTTAAACATGGGCGCCAGGAAAAGGTTATGTTAATATTATTAAAATTAATGCTTCAACCTTTATCTAAATAAAGTCAATATCCCGCTAGCTGGGTTGATGGGTTTCGTTAGAAATAATCGCTATTACCCACAAACAGCCGATTATCTGATCTGCCATCTATACAGAGTGGCGAGGAATCTGAAAACAAATGTATATTGTCTAGCTACTTATTAGCTAGAAATGGCCAAATAAAAATCGTTTGTTCTATTTCAAAAGAAACTTATGGTTTATTCTCAATGCCAGGCAAAAATATGACTTGAAAAATTTGTAACAAATAAAGAATGTTCTTTTGGTCATGAGCTCTTTCGAACCTTATCCTGCAGTACCCGTCTTCGCACGCACTTGAATGAGGGCGCCACGAAGAACCATTTTCCTCTTCTTCTCGGTGACGAGAATTCCAAAGTCCAAGTACCATATTCTTCTCTCCTGCTCTTGCACAAGTGTTGTCAAGTCACTGATCCTCACCGCCTCAAATACTTGTAGTTCTAATTTAATTTACTTCGTGAATGTTCCCAGTTCTTTCTGATTACGCGACGAGAATGTTAAAGTTCAGCAAACTATTATTTACTCAGAATTATTCCAAGTCCTGTTGCGTACAAATTCATTCAAATTCTAATTTCCGCACATTGCAAAAATATTCAGAGTCCCAACTTGTTGTAGATCTTATAAATTCTATCTGTCTGAAATTATTAGCTTACACACAAAAATTACAAGTTGCACATTTTTACTCAGCGAATTATTCAAAGTTCATCACGTTATTTCATCCCGAGAAAATTCTTATTTCCATTTGTCGCTCTCAAGAATTACTCAAGTCCGATAAGTATTCACTCTCAAGAAAAATTTACAAGTCCCAATCTCACAAAATTAATCATCCGTGAGCGACCCGCACAGCACCACGACATATGTCAGAATGTGAAAATAATCTTTCTTTTCAGCCCTTCAAGACTCGGCGTATTTCTTTCTACTGTTTTTCACCAGAACATTCGATGCACTTCTGTCGTGAATAGACTGTCACTGTTCTCCTGGCCAATCCCTAAATTGATTACATAATCAACTAGCTATACCCTAGACTGTCATTGCTTTCTCAACCAATCCCTAAATTGTTTACTTGATCAGCTAGCCGTGCCCTCAGGTCCAATGCCAGAATGAAGTTCATTGACCTTGACAACAACTCGGCTGCTGTTGCTAGGGTGCCATATTTCTATTTGTTTATCCTTGTATATTTACTCCATTTACGACAAATATTAGTAAATAAATGTGTGACATATTGGTATGTCACAATACATTTGCCTCTTAAAAAGGTCGGTAGTCATCCAGACTTTTTTATTGGTCTCGTATTTTGTGAGCAATGTTTTCACATTCTTTAAGCATCAATGTTTCTGGGACTTTCCTATAACAAATGGGCGAAGCTTTTCAGACCCGTCAGTATTCGCTCCCAACATTACAGTAAGTCTAAGTTTACTGTTTTTGCCTCCATGGCAATTCTCGCCTCTAATCGTGAAAGTTTTGTTCGGAAGAACACAAAAAATAATGCAATTTCATCTGTTGAAAATGTCCTTGGGTGAATCCTCCTTCACAAGGTTATTCAGTTTCCCCTTTTGCCATTCCTGAACATTTTCTTCTTGCACGGCATTTCCTTCTCCACACACAAACAATATTGTAACACTTTTTGAATTGATCAAGCCAGCCATTAGAAGCGGAGAAGTTCTCAATGGAAAGCTTCTCCGCCACACTCAGGGCATTTTCATGAAACATCACACCACTCATAGGGATGTTCGAAGCACGTGCTGTCTCAAACCAGTTCTTCAGCATTTCCTCCAGTTCTACATACTTTGAATAGCTGATAAATTTACTCTTACAAAAATGTCCACTTTCATTTACACTTTTAATAATGGAGTCCTGGTTTCTTACTATTGTGTTAAGAGTGAATACCGATATCCCCAACCTTTTAGCTTAGTGCAACATGTGATCCTTTATGGACTTCAACTTCTTCTAAAATTTTGGATTTTTCTTGCATAGAAAGATTCCTTCTCTTGCTTTTAAATCCATTACAGGGCAAAATTAACACTGTTAAAATTAAAACTGTTTTAAAAGCACAAAACTATGATTTCCAAAATGTTACTATACTCGGCTTCAATACTTGTCCCGACATTGTAGCAAGTAGCACACTACACTACAACTGTACTGGAGTGAATGAACGAGTGAAAAGAGACTTTTTTCCACCATGAATGAACAAGCAAGACCAGAATTCATAGCTGACGAGATAAATCTCATTGCAAGAGAAAGCAAAAATATAAAAAATGATGCGTTCTGTGATGACATCAAAAAGTGTAAATGGCAGGAAAATTTGATTTCAAAAGTGGAAAACTGGGTATAATTTCACATTATGAACATAGGAAAATTGAAGGGATTGGAAAAAATCTGTGTAAACTGCGGGAAAATTAAAAATCTGGAAACGTGAAAGCGGGGTTGTACTGTAATTGTTTTGTGCACAGAGGCTTGTCTCCTATCTGTCCTTGTTACGAACATAGCATAAATGTATTGCTTTAAAACTATTTTCACACCGTATTGCAGCCAAAATTGTTGTCTTCTTACATTTTCAAAAGTATGGAATTTGAATGAATTTTATCTTGTCATAAAATCATTTATTTCAATTCAATTCCTCATTCAAAACATTTTTTGTCATTTTTGTTCTCTTTCCAGTTGAATTTATATTTTGTGTTCTGAATAAATACTACATTTTGTCTGCAAATGGAAAATGTAGAAATTATGGCAAGTTAATATTGGGTGATTCTAGGTTGTTTATGAGAGCTTTGTGAAACCCTACAACCGGATTACAGACTACCTGACTCGGTTCTCTGGAATCACAAAACAAACACTGGCTGAAGTCACAGTTAGATTGGAAGATGTTCAAAGAGATCTGAGAAACATTTTACCTCCTGATGCTATTCTTGTGGGTCAGTCATTAAATGCTGATTTGCAATCTTTAAAGGTATGAAATTATTTTTATTCTTTCACTGTAGAAAGATAAGTACCATAATTAAGTAGATCTGTTTTTTAAGCTTTTTATAACAACCTGCATATTTAACAATAAAAATTTGTTAACTCCATTGGCAGTTTTTCAAATTATGAGTGAAATTATGATCAAATCATAATAATGATTTGCTGTGGACAGAAATATTGCATCTGTTTACCTTCACATCTTAAAACTTTTGATACATTTTATGCATTGACTTACATATGTTTCTTCAAAACAACATAAAATAGGAGGGATATTTTTTAACTTGGTTCATTTATGTGGGGAAAATATTATAAATTTATAGATTTTTTGTCCAGAATTATTTTAGAGGTCATTTTTATTAGGGAGTTTTAGCGCCACATGTAAGGTAGTGACGTTATGCACTAACAGTCATGTGGCAGACCTTGAAGTCATAACGTCTTATCTTAAACCTAAGGTACGACCTTATACCTTCATAAATAGTGCACGCCTGTAGGAGTCTATGGTCACATTACAAATGGCAAAATGGCCACCTATAAACAGGTAAGGTATTTTACCAACTCTAATAAACTGATTCTCGTATGTAAGGCAGTTACAGTTATTCCTTACCAACTCCACAACGCTGGCAAGAATTAATTGAAAATATTGGAGAGAGGACGGGTAAGAAGCTTGTGAAAAAGAAGTAGAAATCATACCTTCAGGTTAGGTTATGTCTTATGGTCATAAACGAACGCTGTTTTAATATATTCCTTACATTCTCAAGAAAAGCCAATTCAAAATTCCAGATTGTGTGCTCATGGGGCCATAAAATTTAAAACTCCTTGCACAATGTAGATTTGTTGTACTCTTGTCTCCTATCGTGGTTTAAATGTCTCACCACTTAGTCTACACTCTGTGATATATAATGGAACTTCTTTGTTCAACGCTTGAAATGCTTTTTTTGTTATAATGCGTAACACAATGTCGCAGTTGCTAAAACTCTTCTGAACGTTGTTCATTATGACCTTATAAACTCTATAGCCAAGTGATCAATAGAGTTTAATGCTGTCTCCTTACGCCTGGTGCTAAAACTCCCTAAAAAATTGAAAACTGAAATACTTTAACTGGAAACCACAATTTAGATTAAACAATTTTATAAAAATGTTCTATTAATATTTAAACTTTTTCATCTCTATGTTTTGAAGACATGTTTACCTCCTCTACAAGAGTTACTCTCCCAATAAATTTTCTCATTTTTTTTGAGACTGCTTGCATGTGCAATGTAGTGGGTCTTTGTTTTTTTTCTGTTCACTTTTTCCTTTCTCCTATTGCTCTTAATTAGTGTAGTGAAAGTTTTATAAGTAGGGGGGATTACAAGCACAAAATTCAGTTTAGGCCACAGAGAACAGATGTTGGAAAATTTTCATTTACTAATAGAACAATAATGGACTGGAATAAGTTACCTGCGACAGCCTTGGAACCCTTTCCTCTAGGTGTTCAAAGATTTAAAAATAAATTAACTAATGGTATTTGTAAACTTAATTAATTTAGTAAGTTGGATTATTATATCAGTTAGTATTTGATTATTATTGTTATTTTTATTGCTATTATTATTGTGTTAATTACTATTAAATGCGTTCCTGTATTAAATATATAATTATATTCAAAGTAGTATTGTATTGAAGTGTGGTGACGTGTAGTGCAGTATAGAAGTAGAAAGAGAAGTGAATTTCAAATGTTGTGAAGTGAAGTGTAATTAAAAAGTCGTGTAGTCTTGTATTTAATAGTTTAAAATAACTGTGCAGGTCAGCCATAAAATGTAGTTAATGCTATTATTGTTAGCATATTATTATTATTATTATTATTATTATTATTATTATTATTATTATTATTATTATTATTATTATTATTATGTCTTTAAATAATTTAAAGCTAATATTTGTAATATGTAAATTGTAGTGTTCTGCTTCTAGGTTGTATATACCTACCTGCAGAATAATAAATATCTATCTATAATCCTGCAGTGAAAAATGGCAATTTTTCAACAAAATCTCATAGATCCATTATACTGAGAAAGTGGGTAATTTTTGTTCCTATTTGTATTAAATTACTCAAAAATTTCACAAATGGATGTTCAGGGGGTATTATTATATTATGTAACTGTTATAAATAATCTGAAAAAATATGTACTATTGTAGCATCACTAGTTTAATATTTCAACTCATGGTACCACTCATTCCTTGACTCACTGATTTGGAGTTATGGGAGCATCACTTCTTAAGGTTGCCTTGGGGCCAGATACAAAATTCTAAATTTCATTACAATGTTTAGAAGAACTCAATGGTGATGGAGATAGACTTGTTCTCAGTGGGTAGAGTGAGGATTAGTCCAGATGTGGAAGTGATTGCAATATTAATTATTTGTCTCCTGTATTATTTTCTGGACCTTTTTTCTGTGAGTAATGTTTTAAATAAAGAGATTTATGTATTGCGCTTCATGTATTGGAAGGCACGGAATAAACTGCTTTAAGTGATGCAATGATTTGTTGTGAACTATGTTATAAAAATAAAAGTAACATTCATAAAGAAATGTTGTCTTGGTACTGTTGATAATTTTGTGGTTACTGAACCATGCTGGGTATTTATGTGAACAAATTCCAAACAAAATTTTGTTAGTTTTTCACTGAAGTTTTCCTTATTTTATTGTCAAACTCAATTCCTTAAGAAGTGTTTTTATTTTTTATGTTCATACCTAGCAGTTTGTTGCAGATGATGCATCCATTTGTAATTGACACAAGTGTCATATACAATCTAACAGGGGAGCGTAATCGGAAGAGCAAACTGTCAATGCTCTCACACAAATTTCTCCTTGAGGATATCCAGAATGGTAATCATGGACACTGTCCAGTGGAGGACAGTTGTGCTTGTATCAAGTTGACTCAACTGAAGTTGGCAAATGGTGCGTATTAATCAAAGGAAAACTTTCTAATGTTGTGAGAGATTTTTCAATTTGCTGCTGCTGGAAAACACTTGAGAACCTTTTTTAAAATGAATCCTTTGTAAAATAATTATCCAATTCTCTCACAGATCATAATTACATTACTTGAGAAGTCTGTTCTCTCTATTTCTGAGAAACATTTATCCTCTATGTTTACCTACCTTTTTCTGGTGTCACTTATTTTCACACTTTGTATAACTAAATTAGTCCTTAGAATGCTCATTTGGATTATGCTTCAAATTATTCTTGTGATTTGCAGTATTGAATTGCACATTGAATTCTTATTTGTGCAAAGCATTTTCCTATCCTAGAACAGTGTAGTAGAAGTGAAGTTTGCGAATGATAATTGAATATAATTTCTAGAATTCTAAAATTTCTATGGTGATTGTTGGATCTAGTAAGGTCATGAATATCTAGAAACTTTCTGCCAATTCTATCTATTTTGATCAAATATTTTTAAAATATTTCCACTTTTCTAGAAAACGATTATAATTTTGTTTGGCTTCTGAAATCCCACACTGTGTAAAATGTTACATTCCACAAGGGTTTTAACACTGTCAAGTAGTGCTGTATTTTGTTTTCATTCACGGTGTTGCCTTACATGATCTACCCTCATGCCAACTTATAAATTAATTTAGAATTTGCTAATGTCTTGATGCTTCAAGGGCAATAACTAGAAATAGGATTTTCATGCAAAGGCATGCTTGTAGGTAAGCTTAATCTTCGTCAATATCGTGAACTCTCAATCTTCGTCAATATCGTGAACTCTCAAACTTCATCATGCTTCATGGCATACTCATTTAAAAAATATTTTCTCCATACAAGTTTGTGAACTTTGGTGATTTTGTGGAGAAATTAATGCACAATGCATGTTTGGTAGAACAAGTTTGCATTTATATTTTTGGACTTGTCTGTGCATGAAATTTCTGTGTTTAGTAATAATGTTTATGTATCCATTTACCCTCATTATTAAAATAAAGTAATTTTGTAGAATTGTAATCCTTGTGAAACGTTCCTTGTCAGTAGAAAAATCACTTCGCAAAGTGATCCATCAATGAACTTGCAAACTGACTTACATTGATTAAACTCATTTAATGATATGATTTTGTGGGGTCAAAGGAGATGTGTTGAAAACATAATGGATGCAATAATTGTACATATACATTGTGTGCATGTACATTGTACATTTCCTATCCAGTTTGAGGTTCTCTTATGTCTCTTATGTCTCATAATTATAGGGTATTTCACATTCAAGGGAAAGCTGATGCAGGATAATTATAACAGAACCAATAATAAATTTTTGTTTCCATTGCTTTGAAGTTATTTTAAATGCACATATTTTAAAAAGAAGGTATCTTTTTAGCCCTACTGTAAGTGTAAAAGGTAAAATTTTAATAGAATACTTGTGAAACCTGTGCAGGAATATATCAGAATAATGCAGCCTTTTTTCTTGACCATTTTAATTGCTTCTTAAAACATCTGATCATGAAGCACCTGTTCCACTTATACCACATTTTGTTGCTTGTAACATGTACTCAGCGAGTTCATGAATAAAGTATACACTACATATGTACTGAATGTACTTGTGGAAGTCTCACTTTTTAACACTAGTTAATTGATGAAAAAAGTTGGTCACTTTAAAAAATTTTGAATAAAATGATAATGGGACCAACAGTTTTTATGCACATTTATCATTTAAAAAAATTAAAAACCTTTACAGCAAGAATTGGGACAAGGAATTTCTAGAAATTTCTTTAAAAAATTGAGTATCATCATGTTCACACGCTGGAAACTATGGCAGAGAGGTGGGGAGGGTAGAGACATGAGCTCACAAACAACACGTCTCTTTAGGTGATTTAGGCTTAAGAAACAAAACTAATAATGAATTGGGGGGAAGTTATGACTAATTTATTGGTTTACTGACAGCACCATAACAATAATTATTATTTTTAAAAGCTGGTTCAGGGAGAAATCAGAAAGATACAATCCCACCAAATCATTACTTGTAACAAATTATTATTATTATTATTATTATTATTATTATTATTATTATTATTATTATTATTATTATTATTATTATTATTATTATATTATTAAATTTTAAATTGCAAATTCAGCAAATAAGAAAATCAATAAAATTATTAATAAAATATAAATAAGTAGTACATTAATAATTATTGAAAATAATTAATAAAAAATAATAAAATATGATTTTCTTAAAATGACAAAAGACCTGACTTTCGAGTAAATGCTCAAAGTAACCACCATTTGCCAAGAAACAGGCATTTACTCTTTCCAGTATAGTGGTTGCATTATTGTTGAAGAGTAACAAGGACAGAATAAGTCCTTTCTCTTTCTACCAACTAAAATTAACCACATTCTGAAATCATAGGGCACATGTCCAGGAGTCGCTAAAAGTGATAGGGATGCTGAAGGTATTTCACACATTGCGAAATTGCCAAAACAAGAGTTGATATTTCCAGTTATGGGTTCAATGGGTTGGAAAGTTAACGTAAAGACCCAATGCATGTACTTCACAAACCTCTAAAGTGACTGTTTTTAAAAATATTTCACTTGCCATATGGGCAAATCACACTAAAATTCTGACCTTTATTGCCTCCTATATTATTTCAGTAGTATACATACCTTTTGCGGCTCTCAAATGCAACCAATCTTTATAAATGAGGCCTCTAAAGAAGGAGAATTTCACGGAGACGTGACTAATTGCACTTTGACTTTAAAAATATGATGGATTTGTTTTAAAAAACACATCTAAATATTAATGTTAAACGCAACTCGCAACACTCCGCCAGAGTTTTGAATCTAAATTTTTAATAACTCTTAAACAAAGCATTTTAGGGCCTTATAAATTAACATTTTGAAGCCAAAGGCCTCCAAGAATCATTCCTTATGCCGTATTCTATAGGATGAGATCTTTTTGAACCTTCTATTACATTTTTGCAGGTTCAAGGCTTCTCGATACTACCCCACCTGTTCAGAGCCTGTAAAATCTGCAACTGTATGTGAAATTAAGCTAATTACTTGATATTCTACACGATTGAATTACATGGGTATACCTCTCTGCTCGGTAATAACGTTAAATAAGAATAGTTTGTATTGACAAGGGTTAATGTTTTGTTATCAATTACAAGGAGACATGTAGAACAAGTGATCGGGAGGATAACATGGTCTTGAAGAAAAAGATATATTTCAGAGGAAATGGAAAAATAGGGGAGTGAGTGGGGGTTTAACATGCGAGAATTCTCACAAGGGTGTGGTAGTCTTCTCTTATTACTTGTAACTATTTTGTGCAAATTGTAAGAAAATATACATTTCACTATTTTAAGGCAGGAGAGTATGGGAAATCAAAATTGTAATCCATGTTTAATCAGTTTGTGGACGTCATCTGCCTTTTTCCCATTTTAGGAATTGAATATGGAGATGCTGTATTGTTAGGTCGTAGAGATGCTGAAAAACGACGTGAAAGAAAAGCTGCTAATACACAGGTGGAATGTAATGAGGATTTTGCATCCAGCATTTTTTCACATGCACAGCGAGTGCAAAAAGAAGGTAAGAAGATACTTATGATCAGAAATGTTTTGTTTCCTCAAAACATTCTACAAATGTACATAATTTGATGGCTTTTTCTTCTTTTAATTCTATTAATGATTAAAGAACAATGATCAATGATTGTCATGGTGAAAGTGTAGTACATGGTTTTGGCATCTGCATGCAAAAATTGCTTCAGAAATGCATTAAAATAGAATAATAAAGTTTGATGTTAAAAAATTCAAAAATTAATGTGACGTGTAGTTATCATTGGAGCCTGGATTTCTTTGCAAATTTGATTATTTTTGTAATTGCTAGGGAGAAAATTATTAAATTTCTTTATGGATCAATTCCTTTAAAGCTTTCCTCCCAATGTTTATTTAGCAAGTTTTTGAATTTTGGAAAGTTTGCATAGTATAGAAAAGTTTGGAAAAGGTAAGGAAAAAATAGTAATAATTTTTAACAATTGGTATTTTTGTCACAATTTATGTATTTGTATTAAGTTATAATATGGTATTAACAGAAAAATAAACAGAAATTAGCGTGAAGTTAAAATACAAATGCTCTTTGGTATTGGGGAACATAGTTTCCACAACTCACAGAACACCTTGCTATGCAAAGAATTGCATAGCAATGAAGAGATCGATTTTATTTAGTTTCAAAACAGTTTCCTTCCTTTCCAATAGCTCAATGTATGCAAAAGATCAATTTAAAAAATCAATGAATGGGTCTTGCCATTCTTTCAATGAAAGCAATGCCTATTTTTCAACAGATGGAAACATGATGTTTTGTTATGCTTGTGGAAAGATTGCATAGTTTGAAAGAAAATTCAAAATTTCCCAACACAGTCAAAGGAGTGTTTTTTAACTTCAATTACATTTTTTTCTAGGCTTTATCACTGAAACTCATTTGACAACTATTCAGAAAAAGTTGCCACAAAGCACTTTTTACCTACACTTTTCATCCTCATCACATGATTATTTCAAACAAGATCTGTTTAGTTGTATTTGCTTCCAACAATACACTTCAAAAATTACAAAATGGACAATTGAACAAGTTTTTAAGAAAAATACAGTCAGTAAAATTCTTGAAGTAGTCTAGGTAAAAATGTTCTTAAAATTATTGCTAAAAGGCAATTGAAATTACTAAAAACAAATTTAATACCTAATTGTAGTTGATGTAAACACATCTGATAAAGTTTGTTTTATATCGTTAATTTTCTGTTGAGGATTTAACTATTAGCCAGGTAAACCAGCCAGGGATTTTAAAAACAAGATTTGCTCAAAAACTGTATCAACTTATTTCTTAACTTTTTTTCTGGATAGAGCATAGTAATCTTTAAAAAAATGTCTCAGGTGCAATTTTCATTGAACTCTGTGAATTTTCAAAAATGTATTTATTTATTTGTTAATAGACAATTTGTCCAATTCTATACACAAGAAACTTATACAATTTATATGTAAGCAACTCAATATCGTAGTACAGTACATCAAACATGAAAAAAAAAATTAAAAAGGGACTATAAAATTATAAAAATACAATAAGTTAAATATAACATGTTGATTATTCAAATTTCAGTATTTTGCTCCACAATTCTCATTCAAAGTTAGCATCATTGTCATTAAAAAGATCAATATGAAATTTATTCATAATATGATAAATTCTACTGATGGAGTTATTTGCTGTATAAGAATACTTAAAACCCTTGACAAAAAATTATTTTGTGGCTTTCTAACCTTAAAATTAATCAGGTTCAGCAAAAATGAGCAATTGTTTCTACCTTTCAATAATTTCCACAAAAACAAGACATCCACATAGTCCCTATACGATCTAAGTGAAGGCAAGTTCTGGTGCGAAGAGATATCTCCATATTCATGAGTAATGAAAGGGTCTTCGACAGAAATGCAGAAGTTAAACATTTTTTGGTGTCTTCCTGCAAATATTATATTCCAGATAGAGATTTTTTTCTCAATAAAATCTGTTCTTTTAAATTAGTTTTGTAAATAATGTTGTTAAAATATTTTGAAAATTTGAGAGTAGTTTTTGTGAACTTTTGAGTGAAATAGTTACAACTTTTTAAAAAATTTTGTTAAAAAGGTTTTCTGAAATATGCAAACTTTTTCATAATTTTTTTACTTGAATTAATAAAGTTAATAAGATTTTCTTTAAAACTGAAATTTTTGAAAATTGTGAAGGAAGATTATGCTGACATAGATGATGTAGTAGTGTTAACCTAATTACCTGAGTCCGAATCTCAGCTTAGACAAATATTTGTGGATTGGTTAGACTTTTGTGGGTCAAGTAGTATGAATTATAATTGTAGCCGTATTATAATATTACATAATCATTTCAAGGAATATGAGAGCAGGCTGTTGTAGCACCACTAGTTTTTATGAGGTTTGTTACTTGCTTTGTATGGGGGATAAAAAAATGAGATTATTTCAAGAAGTAAATGCAATAATTAACAGCAATACACTAGTTTTATAAGCTTAGCTTAGCCTAGCTTAAATGATAATTTCCAAAGAGGAAATGGGTGGGAAACAATTGCTTCCAGTTTCATGAATGGGGTATTTGGTTAAATGCAGCATGATTTTATTCAAATAAAGTAATATTTAAGACACTTATTAAAAAAAAAATTGACATCAAAGGTAACAAACGATTAAGTATGTTTTATATTGTGCCAGTAATATATTTTAATAATCAATAACAAAATTTAAAACTCCAAATTTATCTTCCCCGTTAATCTTGGTTATAATTGGAATAGATTTGGAAAATATTGTTCCTGGAACAAATGGAATCACACTAAAAGAAAAACTGATTTTTTTTTCTACAAATTTTAGACTGGACTAAAAAGAACAAACATATGTGGAGATGTAAAATGATCCATAGTTCATTTCTGTTTTTGTAAATTGTTACCCTAATATCTGCAGAAGTGGAGAAATAATTTTCACTTTATAATTACATTTTGACTGAGAGACAAAGTCAAATTTTCAGAAATAAATTTATAAATGCACTTTGCCACAAATCTGAATAACAAGTACCGTAAATATACTTTTGTTTCATGTGCACTTAAATTTTCACTCCATTCCCAATTGGAACATGAACAAATAAGATGGCATTTAGTTTACAGTTAATTAAATTAATCAATTTAATTATTATTTATTACAAAAATTATGTTTAAAAAATTACGTTATTTTCAATACATTTATTTTCTACTGAAGATTTATTTCATTAATGTTTCAAATATGTAATAAATACATACATTCATTCATAAAGGCAAGTTTTAAGTGCATTGCTTTTTAGTAAAAAATATTTGTTTCCTGTAAATTTAAAACAATATTTCATACATAATTTTAAAAAAAATTATTGCATATAATTTGACATATTTTAGTATTGTATGCAAATCCAGGCTCTAATCATCAGATAAATGTAATGTTAAAAATAATGTTAATAGAAGTTATGGTGTATTCTGAGTACTCTGTGTAAAAGATAACTCTAGGAAATTTTGTTATGATTGTTATTTGATATTTTTACCAATGCATTATTTCCAAATTTTCCAAAATTTGAAAGGCCTTTTTTATTAGTTCTGAAGGGCTGACATTTCAAAAATGTTTTTCAGCTGCTGTTGTAAGTCTTCCAGAGAGAATGAGTGACTACAATCATATTGTTTTACATGCTGATGGAACTCCAAATGGAACTTCCCATAATGTCATGAGCCGACTGAAGTGTTTTGAGGAATCTTCCAATGAAGCTGTGGTGGAACGGACATGTCAAATTGCCCTAGACCACCATTTCACACTCTCCCACATCATACACCCAGAGAATGAAGATCTTAATTCCACAGCTTTGGTTCAGCTTGATCACATGTGTCAGACCTTGTGGCAGCACACTGCTGTGCATGGTCTGTTCGTGGTTCTCCTTGGTGGAAAAGGCAATGCAAATGGTGCTTGTTTTGCATCTGTTAAGAAGAAGGGGCTGTCTCCTGGGTCAAAACTATGAGGAAGTGAATGTAGTGTGTTGCATTAAACCATCCTAAATTCTCTAAGTGTGTATAAATGAGAAGTGAAAATATCTAACTTCTAATTGTCGCCCATGTATAATCTTTAAACCAATTTTGATGAGATTTGTGGACGACAAATGAACTTGATTTTATGATTTATACATATTTACATTCATTGAAATACTTCTTTGACAATAATTGGAGTTATGTGTCATGTTCTTTTGGAAAAAATGTGCCAAAGAATGTGACATAAAGAAATATACTAATTTGAGATATTTTCTGCAGGGATTATTTGTAGTCTTTCGTTTCTTTGTTATTTTTTGTTCAATGGAATTTATCTTGTAAGAGACATAGATATTTGTTGAAAATGAAAATTCAGAGGAAATCTATTTTATCATGTTCATAAATGTCATTTTTTCTCCCTGCACATATTTAAGATTTTGCGTTTTGTTAAGTGTTAGTACTTGTTCCTTGATTTCCATCATTGAAGCATTTTGTTAAAATTAAGATTATAAAAAAAGTGTTTTCCTGTTGTTTTTTTTATGGCTTGCAGTTTGATTTCATAACTAAGCAACTGCCAGCAAGATGAAAGATTTTAAAAATTGTTTATTGCTGGAATATTTAGTATAACATCAAAAACAATTTTGTTACATTCATGGTTTTTGCATAACGATTGAATGAAATTTGAGAATTTCATTAAGTAGAAGAAATGTTGATTCTCTCTATATAATTTCTCTTGTAATATCAACACTACTGTATCCAGCAGCATGTGTTCTTTGAAAATGAGTTCTGCAATATTTTATGAATGTAATACTTTCCTCAAGACCTGCGCTGTTAAGATTAATTTGTTCATGAACAGGAAATGAATGTTGAATTGTAATATATTTAATGGTGGCAGTCAAGCCTTTAAAGATTAGTATTGTAATTGAACGATGGAAAATACAGAATTTTAAAGATGACAAAAATCATACATTAAAATATGCCGAATTAAATGTTTTTATGAGTTGGTGGCTACCTGTAACATTAAAGAATCATATTTTCCTTTAAAAATCACCCTTTTTCCGCTAATAATACTTAGCTTGTAAACTGTGTGTTGAATTGCTCCTAAACATATTTCCAGTGTGCAGTATTCTCAATGAGGAGCAGGATGCAACTATTGTTACATCATGGGTAAGAGCAAGGATTTGCACACATTTCAAATTATATTTTTTATTGGAGATTTGGATGCAAAAATTGTTAACTGTTGAAATAATTTTTTCATGATCTTGTAGATGACACTGCTCTTAGTGAAAATCGGTCCTCACTTTCTTGAGATTTGTGTCATTACTGTCCTGCTAAAAATAGGTTAGTTTAAATTGAAACAGTTTGATTGCGTTTCTTACAACTATAAAATTTTTCATTCTCATCAACATTTTTTTAATGCTAATTTTGAAGATATTTGAGCTTTCTGGAACATTTTTGTTCATTCTATAGATGAATTAATTTATCATGTGGAACATGAACTCCAAAACATTTTATTTTTAATGTGAGAAAATATGTGATATGCAAAAAAAAAAAAATTAGTGAATGCACTAAAGTGTGTTGTTCATCATAATGGAAGTAAAAGAACTCCTATTACAGGTATTCTATTGGATGTAAAGAAATTTAATAACTTCACTATATCCAATGAAGTTACTGAATCAATCCAATAGAATAGATGAAAGAAAAGGAGAAACATGCAAAAAATACTTTATTTAAAAAAAGCCTGAGAAATTTTAAAAGAAAAATAAATTAAGGGTGGGGAATGGATGGGTATAGTAATTTGTAAAAATTAAATAATTACAAAATAATTTTTATCTGTCTTGCATAAAGATTTTGAAAACATAATATGTATTTTTACATCACCTGGGTGCATTCTTAGCAAGGTGTGTTATATGCTATGCTATAGAGAAGATCCACTAAAATGGAAAAACTAGTGGGGCTAGAACAGCTCATACTTTCTTGTGTTATTGAAATTACCAATTCTATTTAATAATGCCCCTTCTATCTTGCTAACTTGAAAAACTCAAATGACATAACAATAAACTATGCAGAAACAACTAATATAAAAAAAAAATGTGCAGGAAATGGTTAAAAGTTTTAATATTGAGGAATAAATTACATTAAGAAAGAATTCTCTAACAATGTTTTAATGTTGTTAATAGTTGTAAGAGACATTTAAATTTTTTTTTGGACCTCTGCAATTTTCAAAATTCCAGGAATTTTAATAAATATCCGTCCTATGCCATATTAATAAACAAACTTTGCTCTATTTGAGCATAAAATGTAAAGAAGAAAATTGGAGTAATTTTTTAGAAAATCTTGATTATGTATTTTTTTATTGGTAATGATTACACTCAGAAGTATATGAAAACTACTCCTATTTTTAAAAAACTGTATATGACCTGAATTAAAGATTTAATCTTGAAGAACAGGTTTCATTAACAAAACAATAACTTCAAAGATGTAGGAGGTAGTACAAAAGATTTAAATTTTGCTATTTTTGAAATTTTGAAGCTTTTACTGATCATCAGGAAAAATGTTAGCATCAGTAACTCGAAAAACATTTATTTCCATGCAAATCTTGAATTTTAATTCTTTTTTTTTTGTAGTATTAAATAACTGAATATAAGAAAGTGATAGGGAAAGCTTAAAAAATAAAATAAAATGCTCAGCTGTTTTTGATATTTTATCGACTTTTGTTTTGGTTTACACTTTTTAAAAAGGATTTTGTAATGTATAAGAATGCAATGTAGCAGCCTTTATATCATATTATTCAATGCATATAGCACTATCTATAGAATCAATTTACAGAAGTTTTTGAAAGAATGACGTTTGAGCGTTTCTGAAAATGCACAATTTTGAGCTCGTTTTCACAGAAAATTTGAATTTTCAAGGAACTTAATAAGAAAATCAATTGAAGCTCTTTACTCACCAAAGCAATAATGTACAAAAAACTGGCATGAAATATATTTAAAAAAGAAATACAATTGTGAAAGTTTTGAAAAATCAAATAAATACATACAAATTAGGTTTTGTCATGTTATTGAGTGCATTTAGCACTATTCGTACAAAAAATTTGAAGCCATTTTTGAGAAAATTTAATTTTTAAGATAATTTAATATTGACAAATTAAATATTACATGTCACAATGTTACATAGTTGTGCAAAAACAACTAATACTTTCAAAACAATGAACGTGATATTAAAGACTAGTTGTGGAGAACAAATTCCATTTGAAGAAAAAATCTTCATCTTCAATAGCTATGTTATAGGCAGACCCTGAAAATGCTGATGCTGTTCTTTTATATTTCAACAAATTGTGAAATAATTTTTTTTATTCAGTCTTACACTAAAACATTAAAATATTAACAAACTAACTTAAAAATGTAAATAAATTAAAAAGTTTTGATGTATAAATATTTACAACAATTAAAAATATATTTTCATCAATAATAAATTGATTGAATCTTAGATTACAAAGAAAATATTTTAAAGTGATTTGTAATATGTTCTAGAATACAATTAAATTGACGCAGTAGATTCTTGCCCTAACAGCCTCCATGACAACATGTGCACTAGTGAGGAATTTTGCCAGTGCTTCCTTTCTTCCGAAAAAACTGACCCCCCCCAACCTTGTTTATTTTATTTATTTAGTCAAAAACTGTATGTGACGTATGGGGGAGAAAATTATCTGCGCACGCTTTCTTGAGTTTCAGAATCCCTTCCCAACAATTTAACTATTAATAGTTGAAAGATTAATAATAATAATAATAATAATAACAATAACAATAACAACAATAACAATAACAACAACAAAATTAAAAAAGCGAGAGATTAACATTTCAAAAACTAGATATTTTCGTTGCCAAATTATAGAAAACTTATTTTTAACGGTAAAGAAATGAACAGACTTGATTTTTCTGTATTGTTAACAAAATAGAAACTCACCCTAAGCTCTACCCCTACCACTACAAGCAAAGGAAAGTTCAACAAAACGTGCGCATAGTGAACCTTGTTGTTAGGTGCAAGGTTTTAGTTCTGATTTTAATTATTGTTAATTTTAATATACAACCAGAGTTGGACAGTATTTCAAAACTTTTATTTGAAATACACATTTTAAATACATTTTGTACTTGAAAAACTGAATTTTTAGTTTTTTTGACATTTTAGAGATGTATTTAAATACATAAAATAAGGTATGTAAAAAAAAAAGAAATACTTTAAATAGAAATGAAGATAACAAGGATAGTTTCTTTCTGTTTGATTTTGCTAGTGAAACAAAAATAAAAGCTCCTTTCAGCTGTTGAATTTGAATTCTCTGCATTTTTAAATGATAATTCTAATCATTAAAAATGTTGGACAATTATCTGACAATAAAAAAGCGTTTAATCCTTATAACACTAGTTCAAATTCATCTGTGCCTGTTTGTGACTTTTCCTTCGAAGGTTTTATACATTCACCAAAGAGGTGAATTTTCTGATAATTTGTTTGAAAAACTAGTTTTAAAAAGGAAATTCCATTTATTTGACTTAGACATATTTTTGATATTTATTTTTGGAAGTGTTATATGTAAAGTTAGATATTGATTTTGAATTTATGACTGTTAATTAGTAATTTATTGTAATTGGCAATTACAATATATTGTTCCAATAAAAAAGTTATTATACAAAATTATTGTATTTACTGTATTTTGAGTATTTGAAATATGTCTGTATTTAGCAATTCAAAACCTAATGTAGTTTGAGTATGTTTAAATACTTATTTACAAAGTATTTTGGCAAAGTATTTAAATACTAAATTTAAAGTATTTTAACCAACCCAATAAAATAAATACAAATTGTTGTTCTTTTTCCTTTTTGTAAATGCTGATGAGGGGGGGGGGGTCACAAGGATTATGTAATTATTTCAGGGTGTTCAAACACATGTTGCACGTGCAGGGTTAGTCAAAATATTCTAAATTTGCGTTATATAATTTATGGACGGCCCCTTTTCTAATTTTCGAAAATTCAGAGTCAACATTGAAAATTCTCCAAAATGACTTGGAGAACCTACACAGTATTGTAAAACATTTTCCAAAATTATTGAGTTAAAAAGGGCAAAATCAGGCATTCAACGTATGTAGGAAAATTTATGTAACAACGAAATTGTAACTCAGGCAAAGCAGATTCTTACAATGAAATGTGCAAATATGTGGTCTTAAAATTACTTTTCTTTAGGTTCATTACATCAAAATCTCCATTAATTAGTGACAAGTTGGTGATCTAAGATGTCATCCAAAAAAATTACATCAAAATTTCCTTTCCCTACCACCAGCCTAGTAACAAGGTCTAACACTTTCAGGACCCCTTTCCACACATGTTTCCTGTGTTTAATAATGTGAACATATGTTTTGAAAGTCTCATAATACATGTAAAATAGGTGCATATACATCAGTGACCCTTTAACAATTAATAAAGGAGAAACCGTAAATCGTCTGAATGCATTATTCAAGCTCAAAACGCATGTTCACATATTTAACAATCCTGTATAACGATTTTGTGCTATTTCTTATTAGTGTAGAGGACATTTGCCAATATCCATTCAGATACCAACAGCATTAATTTGAAAATGCCGCCATTCCTAACTGGTGCAAGTGCATGAATTTCATACCATTCCGCGTTTTCATTGTAGGGCTCGGTGAGTATGTGCATCTTCGAACGTTTAAGCACTATCGATCTTCTGCTCATGCGCAGTTTAAGTTTTGCATCACGTTAGTGCATCTGCGCATGCGTAGAAGATCAATAGTGTTTTCCGCTGTGGCGTGCTCAAACCTGTAGTCTCTACTAACTATGGCTTGTTTCACTGCAGCAACATTGCTTCTTGCCATGGTGGAAATAACCATGGTTATTTCCACCATGCTTCTTGCTTTACTATTAGTTACAGTGTTTACCGTAAGAAAGCGTTTCACTTCGTTTGGTGTCTTACCTGCATTCAACTCAAACTGCTATATTTCCAGTAATAACAAATTATCCTATAATATTACTACTAGAGAAAGCAAAAAATTACAAAATAATAAAGAACTCATATATCAATTTTACAAAGAATTAACAGAAATATTTTAAGGTTATATTATAATAAATTTATAACTTAAAACCGGTTTTACAAGTGGGGGGCGTAGCTCAGATGGTAGAGCGCTCGCTTAGCATGCGAGAGGTACCGGGATCGATACCCGGCGCCTCCAGCAGTATTTTTTTTTGTTGAAACGTTTATCAGTACTGAGTAAAGAAGTGAATCATAAAATACACTTAACTACGGATGCTACGGATTTACTCGCATGAATACTCGTAAATATGCGTAAGGGTATTTTTTATCTCAATAAAATCGTGAAAACTAATATCGAAAGGATAAAATATAAACGTTGATATAATATGTATAAAACATATATATTCAATAAAACAAATGAAAAAGGATTCTATAGTGTTTCACGACCTTTACAATGTCTACAAGTTTATTATTTTTCCTGCCTCATTCGGGCAGCGATGGTGGTGTAATGGTCAGCATAGTTGCCTTCCAAGCAGTTGATCCGGGTTCGATTCCCGGCCATCGCATGTTTTTTTTTCGTGCGTTTTTTTGTAACAAAAATGTGAATCTCATGTTCTCTAGAGAGTGGAGGTTTCATGTAATAAAATGGTGAGAATATGTAAGAATATATGTTTGTTTTTCAATATTATGTATTTAAAAGCAAAATATGTAAAATAATCATATTATATTTAAATATTGTAAAATGACATGGGCCTTATTTGCCTAATAATGTTTTGAAACAAATAGAATGTAATAGCTATATTAAGTTATCTTGTAAATATAAGTAAATTTAAATCGGCTCCCTAATGATCACTAAATCAAAAAAAGCATCAAGCTTGTGGTGTGCAGCATTTTATAAAGAGGTGACCATCTGGAAGGGCGGAAGAAAAAGACTGCTTTCAAATTTGGGTGCAAAAAATGTTTATTTACCACAAATATAAATAAATAGAAACACGATTAAATAAATTAAAAAAATACTTATATACCTGCTCATTTAGCTGAAGGAGAAATCAGAAGAAAACAGTTGGTGGATCTTCAAAAGCGGTAGATAGCATTTTAGAAGAAGAAATAAGCTTTTCCTTTTAAATAAGTGCAAAAGTACGAAGGTAGTTCACAACATGAAAAGTCCCAAAAGTCTCCATCAACGTCTCTGTTGGTAAAATCGACTTCAGCTGGAGTAAAATATTTCTTAAGACGTTTAGAAGAAAGTTGCCTTTTGCAAGTTAAAAAGATACTAGAGACTTTAAAAATATTTAACTCGCAGAAAGCAAAATATCTCACCTTCAATAATCATTCAATCCCTATCTGTTAGTTCAATTTTAATTTTTTGCTAACAAACATCGTATCTTTGTAAAAGAGATATTTATTTCTTTGAAGATTTAAATTAAATATCATACTTTCTATTGTGATAATTTGTTTGATTCCGCCATTCTCAATTTAATTGCAGCCCTCTATATTTCCAAGCATCCGACCGAGCACTCACTTGCTGAGCTATTTTTTAATTTATTAATTTAACGTCAAAAACAGTTAAAAAATATATGTGTGACGTACTAGTATGGGGAGAAGTGTATTTTGAACATGTCTTAAATTCTAGGGTCCGTACCCATACACAAGTTGAATTATGAATGCAGGTGGAAACCAGCGTTTTTGGCAAGAATTGATAAAAAAAATCGCTCCTTGGTAATCAAAATTATTTGCAAAGGCAAATCAGCTATAGATTTATTATCCCTTCGAGAAGGAACCGACTTACTGCTGCGAGGACATGGAAAACGAAAATTTGAATAACTGTATTCCCAATGAATTCTAGTAAACAGACACAGATAGTGAAGTTACAAATGTGTCCAAGCAACTGGACAGAGACCTCTGCGTAAGTGTTTAGTAATGCTGCTTGTACAAAAAGTGTACTCCTCAGCATATGCGTGGTGTAAACATGGTGGAGAAAACAATCATTACTATCTCTCCATCCCCCAGATGAACTGGTGATAGGAGAGAATGACGTATGGGAAGCGTTAATGGATGGGTGATGCTTTGGACATGAGAAGAGGAGTTAATTTGTTAGGTCTAGGTTATAGACAGGTTATTTTGTTAGAGGGAGGGCATTGTGGGGGGAGGTAGTTTCTTAATTAAGGTGTTGGAGGGGATCACAGGTTATTTTAATGCGGGTGTTTTTAGATCCGGGCACATGTCCGATGGGTTATTTCGTTAAAGATGTTTTAGATGGGTTATTTTATTTGAAGGTACTGCGTCGCGAGTGGTTGTTTCATTGAGGTATTGGTAATACTGTATATAGTGTGTGGTAATTGTTGGAGAAAGGAAAAATTTCTAGATTTTAGGGTACCTAAGTCGTTTACCAGAGTGGTCAGTCATTTAAGAAGCATTATAAAGTCATGTATGTAAGTGCTGGTTGTCCAAGTGCCTGGTCGTATGGTCTACGTAGTTATATTGTGGGAGAAGGTAGGGTGTGGGGTAGGGTGAATATGTCAAGCGGTTGATGCTTCCTGTTGTGTGGGATGGTTCAGTTGATGATATGGCGATGAGGTTCGACAAAAGCAGAGAAGGAAGGATTGTTCATTGCGTCTAGTAGTCGTTTCCGTCCAGTTTCGTAAGTTTCAGTCGCAAGAGGTTTAATATTGTGCTGAGTTTTAATGTCGAGGTAGCAGTCGTCAGGTGCGGGTCTGTAAATCCATCTGATTATTCTATTTTCCAGTCTGGTGAGCAAGTTATAGTTTGATTGGAAAGTCGAGGCCCATGTTTCAGTGCCGTATGTAGCTATTGGCTTAATGTACGTATGGTATATGTAAAGTTTGGTCTTGCGTTTTACGTTCTCGTTTGTCATGGTGGACAGTAAGGCGTTGATTGTTCGATGTGCTTTTTGAGTCTTGTCCTTGATGTGTCGGGTCCACAAATAGTTTGCGGTCGAATGTCAGTCCAAGGTACGTCATTTCTCGTTTCCATGGGATGTCCATGTCGTTGATTTGAGTGGGGGCTATTGCTGGATCTGCTTTTTCCCACTGAAATATGATCGGTTGCCATTTGGATGCATTGATTATAATTTGGTTTCCTCTGACCCACTTTGTGAGTAGGTCAGCGGCTAGTCGCAAGTTCTGTAATGCCATTTTATTCATGTGGTTGGTCACAGAATAAGCCTGAGATACCTCTATTTCTGGCCTTGCGTCGTCTGCGAATAAATGCGCACCCTTAAAGCAAGTTGTGACGAACACCCACATAATGGGCCGAACGTTTTGTAATCAAAATTAGAATTGTTCAGTGAAAGGGAATGATGAGATGTTTCATAAAATAATTCTTACCAACTTAGGTGGCTCAGGGCATCAACTGATGGCACTGGAGTACCTCAGACCGAGAGATCCTAGGATTCGCGCCTCGACCGTCGCGACGGAGGCAGGATTTTCGACACAAGCTGAAGAGCTAGGTTGAGTTCAGCTGCTGTCTGGAGGAGAAGTTTAGCGACCGGCTGCTCTAATCGGTAGTTTTCCGTGGTATCTCTGATCCATTCCAGGTGAATGCCGGAACAGTACTCTAATAAATGGGCTGCGCGCGATCTTTCTTTCCTCTTCCTTGTCTTATTCTCACCCCTTACTTACAAATACTTACACCCACAAGCACTTAACTTCCACACTTGTTGGAAGACTAGACGGGAACACAGAGCTTGACCCGGATGGGATGATACCACGTTGGTGGGATGTACCTGGTTGGGTAAAATACCCACAAGACGACGTAGGTCGGTGCAGGATCTCGCTATCAAGCAGGGAGTGATCATTGCCACCTCCGGGGGGACATACACTTCACTTACGGGACTAATGACTTTAGCAGTTGAATCCCTAATCCCTAATCAATCAATAACATAATTCTTGCAATAAGCGAATGAATGACTATGTAGATGAAATTATTTTATTGAAACCAAATTACTAACGAAAGCGCAACTTTCCAAAACTGATGAAATGGAATAGATACTTATTAAGATAATTAGAGAACCTTCGAGATTATTGACAGTTAAATACTGAATAAATGATCCAGATACTAACAAAATTAAATGACCGTTTGACTTTTCCTTTTGAATGGTTGGAGTAAATAATTGACTTGAAGTCAGTTTCAAAACCCAACGTGGATAATTGTCGGTTGCGAAGATTTTCAGCCGAGTGTCATTCAGTTTCATGTTCGAGAAGAATTGTTGATAAAACAGATCAAGGGTTGCTTGACCCACATAAACTAAGAAATCCAGCTGTATGCCGATGTAGCTTCGGAAAGAATTGAAGGGGAATATTTTGTGTAAGACAGAAACTGTTTGTTTTTTCGTATTTATCCTTAATTTCAGTATGGCAATGTAAGTGTAAGGTTTACAGAATAACACACACGTGTTGAACCCTCTCCCGAAATCTAATTACTCCACGCTCCCAATCGTCGCTGTCGTTTTGTTGAACGTGCAGTTGTCGCACTGAAATTCAAAGCAAAATGCAGTGTTTCGTTAAAAACTAACGTGACGTTGCCTTAACAACAACTTTTCTACGCACACATTGTTTTCTGGCGAAACTCGGTTTCACAATGTATAGGTTATCTTGGTAGCATGCTTGAACTCAACTAATGACATTATATGTTGCGATTCTATCTTAAAAAATAGTTAAAACTACCCTTCTGTGAAAACTTTACAATAAGTGTTGCTAATCGTCAGTGTAAATGGACGTACCTGAAGGGTACCGGTCTCCAAATTAAACACTAGGATACTTGTCATCTTGGAAAAATAGCGAACGATCATCAATTCACTTTCGTCTGGAAAATTTCTGTTATTTGCTTTAACAAAGCCTCTCAACATCGCATACAGTAGCGAAACTAGAAAGAAAAATCCATCGATAACGCTAACACGAACTATAACGCAAGTGCTGCGACACTGAAGTGCCTGCTCAAGCAGACAGAGTTGATTGAGTATTTCGTGTTTCCGGGCGCGTGAATTGCTACGACCATTACTCCCATAAACGTAGTGCGTGTACAGAGAAAGGGAAGAATGGCCAGGAAGGGAGGGGGTTGCTTTAGCGGACTGAACGGGACCTTCTCTGTACAAGCTTACGCCGCGCCGGGCCGTGAGCTGCCCGGAGAGAGTGAGGGCGCTGGTTGAGGGAAGAAGCAGGGGTTGTCAGAATTCAACTCACTCACATTGCACATGCTATTTAATATTAAATGTACATTATTTACACTTGCACTGACGTAAGGCGGTGTGCCTGCGGTGGTGTGCCGACGGCGTTGTCTGCAGCGGTGTGCCTGCAGCGGTGCCTGAGGCGGGGTGCCTGAGGCGGGGTGCCTGAGGCGGAGTGCCTGAGGCGGGGTGCCTGAGGCGGGGTGCCTGAGGCGGGGTGCCTGAGGCGGAGTGCCTGAGGCGGGGTGTCTGAGGCGGAGTGCCTGAGGCGGTGTGCTGCAGCGGTGTGCCTGCAGCGGTGTGCCTGCAGTGGTGTGCCTGAGGCGGGGTGTCTGAGGCGGGGTGCCTGAGGCGGGGTGCTGCAGCGGTGTGCCTGAGGCGGTGTGCCTGAGGCGGTGTGCCTGAGGCGGTGTGCCTGAATGCGCGCTCCCACAAGGTCCGTCGACGGTAGGGCGCGGATGCAGCGCCTTATGGGAGCACAGCACAGAATCTGGCTCGCGTATGTCAGCCGGAACACGTAAGGACTGAAAGTCCGTCTGCGTTGGACGCAGTCTGCACCCCTGCCGAAGGCAGTGGGGTTACAATGCACTCGCGAGAAAGCAGATGGCGCCGGGCCGGGCCGGGCTTGCGTTGTCTGTCGCGGAGAGATTTTGTTCCGGCAGAGACGGCGACCTGTCGGCGAGTGCGGTTTCGGGGGTAGATGCTAACGGGTCTTCGGGGTATGCGTAGCCGGCAGCCGGGGTGGGGGAGGCGGCGGTGAGGGTGGCCAGCGGTGGGAGCGTCGGATGCCCGCGATGGGTGCGGCCAGCGTCTAAAGGGGGAAACAATGACCTGCCGCCAGGGCGTTTGTGGCGTGGACGGAACAGTGTGTATTGTTCTTCGAGAGGCCGCGGTGATCTTTCCCAGCTCGATGGTGAGATCCGACGCTTACCTAGACGTCGGCCAGCGGGGTTTCCCCCCAACAGGTATCTCTCACAAGCGAGGAGCCGCTCCAGCCGGGACAAGCTCTAAGCTCCCTATTGGTCTTACGACCTGTGAGGTAGTGCAGTGCATGCAAATGTGTAGGGCAGGGATAGGACAAAGAATGTGAAGCAAAGATCGCTCGCGGTATGTGGCCCGTTTGTTGAGGTACTGCTCTGGCATTCGCCTAGTGTTGATAGATAAAAACACGGAAAATTATCGATCAGCGCAGCCAGTCACTAAAATTCTCCAACAGACAGCAGCTGTGTAGCTGTGTTTCTACCTAGCTATGTAGCTGGTGTCGGAACTCAAGCCGCTGACGGACTCTGCGACTTCCCGGTCATAGGCCCTGCAGTGTTATCAGTTGATGCCCTGAGCCACCCAAGTCGATCTTAGAGTTGTGACGTCAATGATTCTTCTTGACGTACGCGGGACACACGATTTTTTTTACATTATTTAATACAAGTTTTACACTGAAATATTACGACCTAAATCCTCAGAGATTTTGCTTTTTGGAGTTTTTTTCTGCATTGGAACGAATTTACAATATTCAATAAGAATTTCCAGGAATAGTCAACTTTCCTATTCAACTATGTACAAGAGTTGCCAGCAATTCCTCACCATTGGAAGGAGGTCCGTGAGAGGAGGGTGCCTCAGCTAAAGTTCATTCAAATATGGACCTGCCGCCAGCGTCTCGTTTTATCTCAGATATGATCAGAGACCCTGGCGGAACTGCTTTACAGAATGGTAGGTCACAGCCTCCTGGACCATCGATCGTGCTTGTCACCAAACAGCTGAGGACAGCCCTTTGGTGTAGATCACGCCACATCCCTTTGGGTGACGTCACGTACGTAACGAGCGCGTCCCGCCCCGCCCCGCCCCGCCCCGCCCGCGGAGGGGTTGCCAGGGAGGGGCGAGGAAGGGGCGGGGAGGGGGGTCGGCGGTGGGACTGGGCGCGGACAGTCGCGGGCGAGCTGCCGTTTGCAGTAGCGGTGAGTGCTTTGCGTGTGTTTGGATTTCACGACGTTCGGCAGTGAACAGCTGAAGGGTGCAGAGCGACAGAAGCAGGTAGCCCTGCGCGCTGACTGCGCAGACGCGGTAAGTTGAGTACTGTTAAAAAACAAAAAGAAACAAGAATCAGACATGTAAATTTTGGCGGGAAGGAAGAAGTGGGACACTGAATTTGCAAGTGCTTATGTTTACTAATGTACTTCCAATGTACCTGCCTGATGGCATAGTGTATTATAACATGTCCTTCATATGGAGACAGAATAACTTGACACTTTATCGTTTCTTGAATACCGTTTAAAGTGCAACTTTCGGTGAAGTGCTTAGGAATTTAAACAGGCAGAAACTGCTGCGAATTGTGTTCCCCTGCCATATTTATATCCTGTTGATTTTATCCCCTCCCTGCCCTGTTTGATTGTCCTGTCATTTTATTTTGAAACGTGCTGAAAGCTACTAGGTTGTGTAATGCAAATGAAGCGTGAAACAAGGTTATGTTTGAAATCTATGCTGAAAAGTGCACTGAGCGTTTTATTTCTTGGTATTTTTGATTCCCTTGACCAAAGCCAAGGTCAAGTCAAGCTGAGGAAATATAATTGACAAGAGAAAGCTTCGTGAATGGACATTTTTGAATAGGTGAAGAAGTTGATAAGTTTTAAAGGTATGAGCTGCTTGAGAAATAACTCATTTTTGGTGCTTTTCGTTTATAAACATGTATCATTGTTAATAATAAATTAATGTATCAAACATTTGCATACATGATAATAAACTGAGAAGAGAAGATTGATATTTACTTTCTTCTAATACTTGTACCGAGTTATATACTGAAAACAAAAGTATAAACAAGCGGGCAGGTGATTGTATTCAGGTCTGGGTTCAATGTGTTCCCATCGCTTGCTCTCTGCTTCCTGCTAGCAACATAGGAAAATGAGCGCATATTAATGAGGGCGAAGTGACTATAGCGGATGCTCTTCGACCACACTTGACCGGACATACGGGATCACGAATGCAACAATAGCATAATTCTTCTAGAGAGAATAATGACTTAGTCATACGATGACAGGACTATGGCCACAAACATATATGGGGCAATAATACTGTATTTCCAAATAGAAATCAATTAACTTTTCGTGATATAAGAATTGTTTTCTCACTAAGATTTATTTAGTTTTACTGTTATCGTACGGACATTAAACGACTAAATAATCATTAATACTTTAGGCAATAAAGTCATTATCACTGCGTTGAACTCAGTAATATCAGGTTTTCTTGGATTTAAAAACAACTTAATATTTAGAGTATTTATGAAGCATTTCATCGTCAGTAATGGGAAATAAAATAATTTCCCTTGAAAGAATAATAGCAAAAACAAAATAAATTCGGTTTTAAGAAGAGTTGTTACTAAACGTGGCTGAATGAATTGTGTACAAAATTTGAAGGCTGCTACAAAATTAAAAAGCGCGTAGCCTTCGCTCTTCGAGCAACGGCTTTTATTCAAGATGATATGATAGTTCATCCCATTTACCGTATCGCTATTTACATTTGACGTACTGAAATGAAACATTTCTTGATATTTAAAATTGTAAATTATGTTAAATGATGTTTTGTTGTTAAGATATCTTATGTAGGGAAGACGAGGGATACGTACTTGCCGGTGGTCATCCCGTGTTATATCCTAAACTGTCTGCCTTGTGAACTCGTAATAGATAATGCAAATAAATATCTTATTGGATGTCTGCGTGGTAGACGAAGTTTGGTATGTTTCTGAACATTGAGTATTTGGAACAGTCAATGTGAAGTTAAAATTGAAAAGTTGTAATTTTCTCATTTTTGTTCAGTTAAAAATGTCAAGTATGTGGAATAAGAGAGGTTCAGAACCCAACTGTAACAGTGTGAATCATGATCATCGAGAATTTTGATTTTCATGCAAAAGAAGTATGAATGCACGTTTAGGGTCAAGTGATCTCCATAAGATCATCGTAAAATAGTTTCCGTGCCTTCCGACTTCATTATCACTAAAATTTGATATCAAGATACCCGAAACGCAGATGTGAGCTGGAACTAGATGTGTGTGCCTTTAGTTAGAGTGCATCAAATTTAGAAAGGTAGTTTATGCTTTACAACATTCAAATGAAAAATTCTCATGTAATCAAGATGAGGCGGAATTGGTATGGGTGTGGAAGTAGGAAAGAAATATGACAAAACGGAGAAAAGCGAATAGGACAAGTTGCTAAAAGCAAGAATTCTTAAACGAAAATGGATGTTATTTTTATGGAGGACAAAGAAAACGAATTTTCGGAAGAAAATGAGAGAATTTAATGGAAAAGAAGTTCAAAATTCAAGGCTAATTTTTCCAAGACATTTTGAATCTTCAATTTTTATTCATCTATTTTTATCTTGTAATTTGGTTAAATAACTGACGATTTGTTCCTTCAATAAGATTTTTAATGTGGACCAAGTATAAATATAAATATTTTGATCAATTGAAGTATATTTTCTATGTGACATTGGGAATGGAAGAAAAGCTGACCACTTATTCCTGATCTCACTCTTACTTAAAAACCAGAAACGTAAAAGACAAAGTTTAAAGTAGAGCAGGATAACAATGATAATTGAGGAGTATTAAGGATAAGCAGACGGCTCGGATCACCGATGTGGCTAAAAGTGCAAACATATTCATGATCAGAGTCTTGGGTTGAAGGGTTGCGGTTTCGAATCTCGCCCTGACGAAGTATCCTTGTGCTGCCTTTCACGTATGTTGTCGAATGAGTGTAAAAGTGCGTTAAGGTATTAACTTAAAATGCACCATTTCGTTTTCTCAGTGTAGTGGATGTATTCAACAAAATAAGATAAATTCGAATATTTTTAGTGTGTGTGGGGGGTGAGTCGGTGTACAACGAAATTAAAGGGCTATTATAGAAACGGCAATACTATTGTTTCGCTTTCGGTACGTAGATGATACTCGGTTATTGATCAATTTCCCTACCAGACATTCTTGGCAACTCCCGTCAGGCTTCGGAAGAGCCTATCATGCTCTGTGGTGTACACCCCTCTAAAGCATGGCATCGAAGAACAAAAGCAGAAGGAAATTATTAAGACTTAAGTGCTGTAAACGACCTTAACCGAACCTAAGTGACAGCTGAATCGGCTAATTTATTAAAAGACGAGAGTCAATAGTCATAAGCCAGTAGTCACTGGACGTCTCAAAGAATTCGTAAAAGTTAATATTTCGATTTTGGTCAGTGTTGCTGACCTTGATACTACCCCGATTCCTTAATTTTTAATAAACTGACCAAAATCGAGATACTGCTCTATCGTCAATTTAAGTGTCTCATTTAATGGCTTACGGAAGGCAGGTGAATGCCCCGCAGCCACGCGCGTTACGCTCCGATCAGGGAAATGCAACTCGGTCCGGCGGCGGAGAAGCAGCCAGCGCACCGGCGGCGACGGCGGCTACGCCACCGCCGCCGCGGCCACGTGGTTGCGAATGCGCTAGCGCGCACGTGGGGCGGTCGCGGGCGGAGAAACGCCGCCGCACGCAAGCGCACGCGAGGCCGCCACGCTCCAGGGCTCGCGGCCCAAGCAGACGCTGTTGCCTCACCGGCGCCTCAGCGCGTCGCCGCAGCCGCCTTCCCACCGGCCGAGGGCGAGGCACCGCGCCGCGCGGACCACCGCCACTTCTGTTGGTGCTGCGCTTTGGGACGCGGCGTCCGCGTCTGTGAGATTCTTCCTGCAAAGGAATTACTCTAAGGACCACTTTGACGAGTCGGGAAACAAATGAATGTCATGCAGGGCGATGACTAGACATTGGATGTTTAGGCACTAAAAAATCTTTTAGACGCCTAAAAAGGCACTGAAAATGTCAAGAAGAAGAAGAAGAAGAAGAAGAAGAAGAAGAAGAAGAAAAAAAAGGCACTGCCGTAAGTTACATACACAATAAATTGAAAAATTATTTGTAATTTTTGTCTATATTATTTTGTAAACGTAAATGCACGAAACAAATTCGAACATAGCAATAGTGAAAGCTTCTGGGAATTTACATTTATTTCCACTTAAAATTTCCATGCCCTCGGTGTATTGTCAATCGACCATGTTCTCAGATCATGGCTGGTATTTATAAAATAGGGAAATAGAGAATAATCAGTTCGTATACTTTTAGGAATTCTCTCGTATTTTAAAATACCAAGAAGTGAATTGAAGATTTTGTAATGAATGGTCACGTTGGACCATGGCCGATTTTCTGATATCTTAGCATTGCATATAAAAATACATAAAAGGGTAAAAATCATAAAAAGTTAATTAAGCAAAAATTTATGCTAAAAAAAGGAAAAATACGTATTATAAAACTTCGTCATATGTCACCATTTGTCGTGATTTGTGCACATATATTATCAGCCTTTAAATAAGTTCTCTAGAATAAAAAAGGCATTTCCCTAAACATCCTATGTCTAGCGATGACACTGCAAGAGAGTGATGAAGCGAGTGGCGGCTGGCGCCCCAACAGACTGGAGGTTGCACCTCTATCGAATGTCGGAAATGTAATTTCTAAAATTCAAAATACGAACACATACGTACAAATGTACGCAATTCAAACCAATTAAAACTAAGTGAAATAAAAGTCTATATTGAAACACAACTTACATAATTTTTGGGTCCGCGTAAGTTATATACACCTCCCGCGCACGTGGTTCTGACTTTGATTTTCACTGGGCTCTTAAGTTCGACTCCAGCACAGTGCAACAAGCACTATTGCTTCAACACGTTTCACACAAATAAAATTATTTTATTTTGAAAACTTCACTACCCCGGTATATTTGGCAATAATGTAAGATCTTCGACATACATTCGTATTCACAAGAACGTTCGTAAACCGCTGGCCAGCTGCAGCCACACAGAGACTTCCAACCAGAACGGCCACTTTTACACAAAAAACTCATCAAATGTAAGTTTTGAATCGAGAAACCTAATATCAAATGAAAACAAATTCTCCAAATATCATAAACAATGCATTGAATATCGCCAATAATTGACTGAATTTGTGTACTTTCAATAACGAGCTAAAATCATAAAACTACGTTGCAGTGAGTTAGACGAAGACAGAATATGGGTAATCCCCTGAGATTCCCTCCGTTCCCGCGCAGCGCTCGACAGCGCCACTAGACTGGTTGCTCAACCAAAAGGCCGTATGTTCCCCGTGTTAAATCGAAGGGCCAGAGAGTAAAACAGTTAATCCATTCATGCAGCCAAGAGCCAAGAGTGTGGTGCAATTCCTGGCATGGTACCGAAATAGCACCAGTTGGACGCTCTTTGCTTTCAAAATGATTTCATATACATCGATATTGCTGCAATATCTTGAATAATGAATGTTTTAAAATGAAATTGTATATTCCTAAGATATTATGAGATCTTTTTCATTTTCTGGGGGTTGTGCAACCGTGCAACCTAAGCACGAGCCGCCACTGGATGAAGGCATTTACAAATGAGCTAACTGTAAAGAAATGCAGTGACAAAATGGGTGCTTGGACTTAGCCTTCAATTATGTTGCCAGCAATGGCCAAGCAGTAGCTGTAAAAGCGCTCCCTTCTTGTAGTAATTTCTCCATACATGCCGGCGGTGCACGAGTCAAGTGACATTTCTGAAACTAGTTGTGTTACAGAATGGTACAGACGTTCTCGCACTAGTAAGTTTTCTAATCCTTTAGTCTGGACTAGCTTTTCGGTCTTGCCCCATCCTCTCGCCAGGTACCATCTATCGCCATTCAAAGTACATTTTTTAACAATTTTCTCAATTTTTTCGGTGTCCTAATGGTAGAGCTGAAAAATTACTTTAAGAATATTATAGAAAAGTAAACCTTTGTCCTATTTGGACATTTTTTGTAAAAAATTTGGAACCGAAAATGTCATTTGTGTTAAATGTAAAAATATGTTTACAGAAAAGTAAATTTTTGCTAGTAAAAATAGAGATTTAGACAAGGGTGCTGATTTTAATGTAGAGTAAAATACTTTGTATTTGACCGCAAAATAAAGGGATCAGCCAAGTTAAACTAGTGGAGTTAGATATTTCTAGCATTATTTAAAACTTTTGCATTATTCAAACATTTAGTGTTCAATAAAAGTGATCACTGTGCTATAGGTCGTAGTTACAAGGTCAAAATTAAAGAAAAATATAGAGCCGTTTTAAAGAAATAATTTAAATTTCTTTTACATCAAGCAAAAAATGCGCGAAAACTACTCGTATTTTCAAAAAGTTGTTCATGATCTTATTTAAAGATCTAATATTTAGAGCAGATTTTATTGAACGAAAAAAATCTATAAACTTTGTAGTAAATGTTTTGTAGTTTTTGAAAATACAGGGTTCACCGAAAATGGGACCTGCATCATTTTTGTCTGTGTAATTTCTCCATTCGTGAAAAAAAGTTAAAGAAAACATGAAGAGTGTGAGAAAATAATTGTTTCAAATGCTTAAATTTTACTGAGAATTACGTAAACATTACTTTCATTTTTTACCAATTGTATTCATTCAAATTGTATTGATATATCTTTGACGAAAAGATTTCATTAAGGAAAAAATCTCAATTTTTAATATTCTAGCTGTAGGATGAAGTCGAAAAAAATTTTGAACTTTTGCAATTTTCAGAAATTCAGAGAGTTCAAGGAAAATTATACCTGCGCCAACTTTTTAAGCGTCCTTGCTCTCTCCGAAGAAAAAAAATTAATGTCGAGGCTTCCACGGCCAGAGTCCTAAGAATGATCTTGGCTGCCCGCTACGTCGAAGGCTGTGAAGCCAGGTGATGCCAATGCCGAAGACCAGCCTTCGGCGCGGCGTCACTCGGTCGGCCAAGATCAAAAAATTTAATCCAAAACCTTGGAGTCATTTTTGAGAAGTTTGAAAATGTTAAGGCTTTACATAAAATAAAAATATCAGGACTCGATTTCGACCCGATTTATGGGGGAATATCAATTTTGGACAAAATAGTTTGAACGGTTTTGTGTCCCAACATTTACCATACATGAATGACAGAAAGACATTTTGTCGTAAACCAATTTTTAGGTATCAGGGACCCACAAATAGTGAATTATGACATAAGACGTGTTAGAGAAAGTAATTCACTACATATAGGAACAAGATTTATAAACTTTTTCGATATCAGAGCCTCACAATACAAGATTTGCGGAGGAAATTCTCCCGCTGAGGCGTTACAATACTTCCCTTTACTATGGAAATACATAGAATAGAGAGAAAGTAAAATCAATCTCCTGCAAAATGAGAATTCTCGAGATGTCACGGTCACTTTTCTTGTTCACAAATAGTTTTACTTCCTACAACATTCATCTCCGTATAAAGTTATGGAATTGTTTCAAAATTGTTTGTATGCCTGCTTCTGTAGGATTCTGCTTCAAAGATATTGTCTTATTTTTTATTTTATGAATATTACGTAGTAAAATTTTAATCAATCAAAATTGAAATCAAAACTCCAGTGTTTGATTCTGCGAATGTGTCTTGTTCGTTTAGAAGAACTTTAATTATTCTTACGTATCATTCTCTTGAGACAAAATCAAAGGAATTTTAATTCATATCGGTACTGTGTAAGCGAATAATGTTGTACTTCAGCCTCTTAATACCAATGCACCAAATGTTATAATAACATTCCGTTCTTTATTAACTTTTATGGCCTGTTTAAGTTTTTTTGACATTTCCCACATGAACCAAGTTTGCCAACGCTTTATTATGCCACGTCATGGGCTCATAGAACGTACCCAGTTTTTTTAATACAGGACCAGTCCGAATGTTGGTCTACGTCTGCTGCTAGACAGTGAGTTGCTTATGACATTTTAGTCCTACGGCCAGTACGAAGAAGCACTTAAGTCACTATTAACTTCTTTTCAAAAGAGAGAAAAAAGGCAGTCAAGTAAAGCTACTCAAACTCGTAAAATGTAGTTCCTAACTAATGTTTTTTTACTCGGGGAAATTAAATATTGTTGACTTATACTCTTTGTAATTCGGACCGTAGGGAGCGCGAAGTTCATTGAACCTGTTATAAATCCGTCCCACAAATCCTCTACATGTCTTCACAAAACTAATATCTCCACACAAATAATGCTCATATTATACTAACGTCTTCACAGAACTCGTGTGTCCTAGGACACGAAAACTGATCATTTCCACATCATTTCCAAGCTATTGAGCGATTCTTTTGGTTGCAGTAATCTGTTCTTTATGTCCTAATCTGCAAACTTAACTTTTTTGTATTAAATCTGTTGGATACAGAACTATGAAGTAATTTCCTACTTAGCAGTAGCACACTTACAGGGTTTTATGTCGATACTGCTTGTAAATCACAAAAAACGGCGTCCATCCTTAGCGTATTACGAAGATTAATCGGTCCATTCATGTCTGTAAAGGAAATGTCAATTTTGGTCACTGATTTGACTCCTCAATAGCAACCCTGCTCTGTACAAAGCTCTACGGGGGAGTTACCGCGCAGCTGCGGTTAACGGTTGCCCTCAAGGGCGTCTGCAGCTTGCCCACAGCCTTCACGGTCGGTGGCCGCGAAAAGCGCCGTGAAAAGTTCCCACGCGGCGGCGCCCGAAGTACAGTTAGAAAACAGGGAAATGAATGAGGATTATTCGCGGAGTGTTGATCGAAGAGCTTGTTAAATAATACAATGGTTATTAATTCCCAATTAGTGAGAATAACGACGTTTGGTGTTTTTGTATATGGGCCACATATTTAACTAACGAGCGCGATGGAACAGGTTTCTTCAATGGATCATGAATAGGGTCCGGATTGTTAGGTTTCAACGAATTTTATTCCTCTCTTGGTAACGTCATTATTTTGAAATACATATCCATTTCATCATTTCTGAGACAAATTCGGAATATCCTAAAAGCTTCTAAAATTGCATATGATCCTTAGAGGCAAAATAGAGCATTTATTATAAAAAATACAAAATTTTTCGTAATAAAATTCAGTTTACTTTCGTTGATCAGAATTTTACGGTAGCTTAGCCATAGTGTGTAACTTTGACAACTTTCCTGCTATTATTAAAAAATGAGAAGGAGCGTGTCTTTTGTTAAAGGAATCAATAAACTTATCGAAGCGGTGAACTACACGAAGCATTGCAGCGGTTTCATTGAAGGAATTTCAGGTACTGTAGGTGGGCTGTTGACGTCAATGCTCTCGAAAATTCAATGCAATTATAAACGACCAACGATGAAAGTTTTCATGCTGTTCTTCTGGAAGAAGTGATATTGTGGATTGGGGAATTACCTTGGGGACCGAAAGCAGATGTATCTATGAAGTCTGCACCACTGATGGAAGCTGTGTTGAAGGAACCTTTTCTCGGTTCAAGAGTGCGTGGAGAGAAAATTGGAAGTCTTTCACATAAGGTATTGAGAATGGTTCTTCAATGCGAAACTGCATCTTAAAGAAAGTGATTTTTTGATTTGTATGCTAGTATGCTTTTGTTTGTATCAAGAGAATATTTAAAAGTTGCAAGTTAAAAGAAATGATGTTCTTTTATAAGAAACATTTGTTCATTTGTTTTTAGAAGCAAAACTATTGAATAAAATGAGTTAGTAATTCAGATTTGTTATTTATTGAAAATATTCTTCAACCTGATACTAATCTGATTAGAAAAATATAAAAATATAAAATTGGTTAAAACTTTTTTATCAAAATTATTATAAAATCCTAAAACTCCGGGGCCTGAGAGTAAAAAGATCTATAAAGGAGTATTTTACTGCTTAACACACTTTAATGTATCAATGTAAAAATAATATTCAGCCCTCAAAAGTTTGCCCTTACATTTCAATGTGGTGGCAAATTTGGCTTTAGATTAGCCGTAAAGATTTACGAGGGTTTGGGTAAACGTATAAATGTTTGGAGATCTACTTGTTAATATGTAGTGTCCCATCAGTTTAGAACTTTCTATCACACTACTTTAGAGAGCGCATTTAGGTTCCATTAGTGTTAATAATTCTCGAATTATTGTCATAATGCTTAAGCAGAGTAATTGGAGATTTCCATACTGACAGTCAGGTACGATTATATGCGAACCGACTGTAAAGTCAGAATAATATGATGCAATTAATTTTTTTTGTTGCATTATATCACGTGATGTAGAGTAACATACATTACATGGATTTATTCATAGTGTCTTGAGTTCATTTGCAAATAATCGAAGAACTTCATGATTGTTTTTAAATCGCGATTAAATACTATTTTCCTTTAAAGTCCTTTGGAACTACAGCTGTTCTTTTCTATGCTGTTATTCCTCCTGGAATCACAAAGCTCGTGCGTGTGAACGGGTGTCAATACTTTCTCAAGAGTGGTAATGTCTTATTCTCAAGTAGTGACTATTTGACGTTGTCATTGCAATGCGCTTAACGTAACTTCTCTGAACGACCTGGAAACTTATTTCCCCCCCCCCCCATTTCTCTGAATAAATAATATCTAACGGACTTTTTGAAATCTCACGAAGTGTGCTGGTAACCCAGTCGCCGGCATCAGCTGTGACCAGGCCGCTTCCCAGAAGCCGTGTTGTCCGTCCATCACTATCGACCGGCCCGCCTCGCGACTGCGCCCTGCACCGTCCGCCGGTGGCCCCGTAACGCACCGCTGCTCGCCGGGTGGCGTCGAGACAGGGGCTGGCAGGGCTTCTCCAAGACTTGCTGTGGTCCTCAGGAACACTGGCGCCACCATACCTTCTCGAAATAGCAGAACAACGGCTGCAAGCAAATAAATAAAATTATAGGTGATGCTTATTTTCGCTTGTGTCGTGATACACAAAGTCAAGAAAACAGATTTTTTAATTACGGAGCAAAATGATCACGTTTTTGACGTACATGTGATTGTTTTTCTCTTTTTTTTCCGCTTCTTGCAACCTTCATCAACTATTTTCTTTTGCAGATCATTCATTTCTATTCCATTTATTCTCTTCGACATTTAATTTCTTAGGTTTGTTCCCTATTCAAAACTTTCTTTCTTTCGATTCTCATGTCCACGTTTGTTCATTTCAATATATCTATTCCCCATCTTTCTCTCAACATAATGTTTACATAAATAAACTTTTGAATATAACCCATTACATTCAAGTATCCAATTCTGTTTTCGCATTCTCACTGATTCTTGACCTGTCCTGCTTTTCGTCTTGCGACTGTCCATTCCCTGCTCCATTTGTAACAGATTAATAGTGTTTCATTCGTTATTCGCTCTTCTTCCCCTCACCTCTATTTTCCTTGTACCATCGTTATTCAACTATTTCCCTTGTACTTTGGCTTGTGAACTTACTTGATATTTTAATTACACTTTTTGCGTTACATGTGATTTTACCATTGAAATTTATAACAATCAAGTGTCAAAATATTACGGAATCAAATTAAATTGCTAATCGTAATTTTCAAGACTGCGGACTGTGGGTTTACATGAGCACTTCCCCGAACCGTATGATAAGAAAATGCTTGCGGAGAGTGTGTGATGTAATCAAAACGAGACAACGAAATGTTTCGCGAAATTCGCATCACATGTTTGAAATAAATGGTTGCTATTTTCGAGGGGGTAATATGCGTATACTGCAATCAGTCCGTCCCAACCAGCCGAATTGCGTTAATAGAGTCTAACTTTGAAATTTTGAAACGGAAACTCTAATATTTAATATGGAATATATATTGTGCTGCGAAACAATAGATACCGTAAGTTAGATTTTTTCAATTAATAATATGCCACTTTTTCCAACGGCAATGCCATTCTGATGGCTTTTAGATAGACGGTGGGTTCCTCGTTCGCGGACCCTCGCGACGCACGCCGCGCCGGTTCCGCGGCCGCATGGTGTAGCGGGAAGCGCAATGTGCAGATCCCGGCCGTCTGCCCTCATCCGCCTCGTGCGCCTGGCCCCTTGACCTTGTTCCCGGGCGTTGCGCCACCGCACTTCAAACGCACGCCCCTCTGCTTTGCCTGCCCCGCTTCCCCACGCTTTGTCTTCCCGATTCCGCCCAGCCCTGCTCCGCTTTGCCTAACCCGGCCCGCCCTGCTCCAGCCCTGCCCCGCCCAGTACCACCGCCCTGGCCACGCCCTGGCCTCGTCCTGGCCTCGTTCTGGCCTCGTCCTGGCCTCGTTCTGGCCTCGTTCTGGCCTCGTTCTGGCCTCGTCCTGGCCTCGTCCTGGTCTCGTTCTGGCCTCGTCCTGGCCTCGTCCTGGCCCGCCCTGGCCCGCCCTGCTCTGTCCCGCCCTGGCCCGCTCTGCTCTGCCCCGCCTTGCTCTGTCCCGTCCCGCTCTGTCCCGCCCCGCTCTGTCCCGTCCCGCTCTATCCCGCTTCGCTCCACCCCTTCCCGCTCCGCGTTTTTTGTCTTTCCAGCTCACCCTGTCAGCTCGATCTCCCCTACCACTCTGTTCTCCCTGACTCGTCCACTTCGACCGTTCCCCCTCACTGACTGGTCCCTCGCCACATCGCCCGGCATCACTGCTGCCGCCTAATAACAGGTTGCATGATTTCCAGTAACACATATTTTGGGGTATACACAAATTTGGCATAACGTTTCGGTTTCGCCTCTCTCTGTTTTTTTCTGATGCTCAAATGTATTTGGGAAACATTTGGAAGCTCTACTTAGTGGAAGGTTTTGTGGAACACGCACACATACGTACACACATTTATCCATGCTATCAAGATGGAGATGAGTGAACAATAAAATTTCAAATATCTTTACAGACCAGTTCCGAAAGTATTAAATATTTTGGACTTGAATATAATTCAATGCTTTTATTATGCTTATTTATTTTTATTACGCTATTATTAAATACTTTTATTTGAAACCATCAATCACAGCCAAAAGTCATAAAATTATATTCACATTCTTTCTCTGCCTCGTAAGGTATATATCTATTCTTCCTGTTTCCTTTCTTCGACATCATCTTTTTATCTCTTCCTCCTCCTCTTTTCTTTCTTTCTGATAACAGATTGGCCATGATGCGCTTCCTAGATTGCCAGCAGTTTTTGTGCCTTTCATAGTAATTTTTCTATCTCAAACATTTTTTATATATTGGTTAAGTTAACGTCTCAAGTCATTACGATTTTACCTCCCAAACGTCTAATACAAAATGAATGGTACCGTCGTATATTTCATATTTAACTTCTTCAGAATTTTCATGCGGTATTCGTCGAAAAATTGTGGGGTCGCACAAAAATCTATCAATAGAATTCTTTTATTAACAAATACAAACATTGAATCACGTGTTTTATTTTTCAAAACAATTACATGAATCTTACTTGAAACAGACACTGCGCGCATGAGTGCGTTAACAAAGTGCACACCATGCCGCAAAATTCATTCAGGCACTAGGCGAAGCCCAACGAGGAGCTGAAAATACCCAATGTGATATCATCCAGACTAAATGCGAATGGCCTCTGTTACATATAGGGTTCAATATTTTTGATGATAAATACCTAAAGTAAAATTAAAAGTGCTGTTTAATGTAACGCCTCTTTACAAAATGTAGCATTTGTTATTTCAGTCCTATTTGGGAATGCCTTTGTTTCATGTGTGTCGTTTGTCATAAATGTAATGGGGGTAAATGATATAGTACGCCTTTTATGTCATAATTTCTCGTATTACTTTGTTCTACTCTAATAACATCGCTTGCGAAATGCTTACCCGTGATCCGCCTAAAATTCAGAGAACACAACTTGGAAGAATAGTTAAACCACAATGGAAATGCTGCAAGTTTCTTAAACACTTACCGTACACACGAGCCTGGAGATAAGAAACGTCGAGTTCTCTGTGCGTCGTACTTGTAGACAAGAGTATTAGGCATAATTTACGCATGATATAAAGAATTAATTCTCCGCATTAGTCTTTTTTCTGAAGCTATGGTGCTACCACATATGTCGCTGTTTACTTTGTGTAAACAAATGCATTGTCTACTCAGAAGAAACGTACACATGTGTACACACAGAGATAAGTGATAAAACCTGCCTGTTGACGTAGCTTTCTTGACAGTATATTAAAGATGTTTATATTTGCATAATATTATTCGTAATTCATAATGATTCTGTAACAGGATAACATGATGTGTGCATACAAACTCATTTTCAAACGGTGAGTTATATGCCTAAAATACTGCCTATGAAAATACCTAACTTTGTATGTCTAAAATACTACTCTCAATTATCTCGGTCGAGATGTCTCAGTCCTACGCATTAAAGAAACAGATTCATTTTAAATTTTTTCAATCAATAATATTTTGGGATTGGACAAATATAATGCAGACTTGTGTTCCGAAAATAAACATGTGTAGTCTGAACATACCTTAATGCAACACTACTTAACAATAAAGCAAAATATAAGTAGTTACTTTAATCCTAATCATATTAATGACTAGGGAAAGGATTTTAAGGTGATGCACCTTTTCAAAAATATAACTGTTTTCATACACATAGTTTAAAATATGTATTTGGGGGGGGGATGAAATGATAGGATGGTTTATTTGTGGGGATGAAATAAACACAATTTGATGCACCTTTTTGCATCCTTTCGTGAGATTAGTACATTTTGCCACCTTTTCCCTCTTTTTTAGCACTTTTTTATCATTTTTTTGCGTTTATAAAAGATTGGGTACAAAAATGTATTTTCTTTTTTCTTGGACAGCTTTTTAAAATATCTTTTAATCAGAAGGCAACAATTTTAAATAAATATCTTCTCCTATATTGTTTCAGTAGAATACCTTTTTGGGCTCTCACAAGCAACCAATCTTTGTAAATGAGATATCTAAAACAGAGAATATTACGGAGACGTGGCGAATTTCACGTTGACTTTAAAAATATGAAGGATTTGTTTAAAAAACGCACTTAAATATTCATGTCAAATGAAACCCGCAACACTCGCTCGTATTTAAAAAAAAATCTATATCGTTAAATAACTCCTAAATTCATTCATTCATTCACAAGCATTCTAGGGCATTAAAAACTAAATTTTTGAGGCCAGAGGCCTAAAAAAAGTTTCTCAAACCGTAATATATAGAATGAGATCTTATTGAACATTCTATTACATTTTTGCTGGTTCGAGGCTTCTCGATTCTACCCCACCTGTTCAGAGCCTATATAATCTGCTGATGTATGTGAAATTAAACCAATTACTTGATATTCTAAGCGATTGAATTACACAGGTGTACATCTCTGATCGGTAATAACGTTAAATTAATTTTTTCTACAATCTTGAAACAATACTGTAATCAATCAATAACCTTTACGAAGTATTACAATATTTTTATACTTGCCAAACCTAAGTATCCAATATGCAATGCTTTAAAAACAAATTCTTAGCCATTTCTGGAATGTCATGAAATCAAAGCAATGTAATAACATTGGGAATGACTTCTGTCTAAAAATCGCCCAGCTATATAAAACAAATTCACGTGCCTCCAACTGGTTTTTACAGCTCTTGACAAGATGAAAAATCAAAAATGTGAAATGCACCAATTAACTAAATAAAGGATAAATTAAATTAGAATAGTTTGTATTGACAAGGGTGTATTTTATTATCATCAATTACAAGGAGACAAGAACAAGTGACGGAGGAGAAGATCTTCAAGAAAAATATTTTTTACAGGCTTAATATGGAAATGGAAAAATAGGGGTGAGGGGGGGGTTAACATGCGAGAATTCGCGCATGGATATGCTAGTTAAAATGTAATTTAACGTAAACCACCCGTAGTTTATATCCCAGCAACAATGGCCAATCTGCAGCTGTAAAGACAAATTTAAATTTCAACAGTGTTGCTGCAACAGTTTAATCCTTTCCCGCTGCATTTGAAATGCTGTGCAGACAGGCAAATCAGAACATTTAAATGGGTGTGCAAAAATCCACTTGTCTGGGACCTCAGGAAAATGTTTACCTTTGTCATCGTGTCGCCGTCAGTACTAAAAGAACACTGGCAGCCCTTATGGATTTGGAGGGGAAAGGAGAAGGGAGTTGGGGGAAGTTGCCTTTCCCTTCAAGAGCACCGAGGTTTCCACACGGGCGTTAGTACGGGCGCAGTTTGAGGCGCCTGCGAAGTACGTTATACTACGCGATCCGCGGGAAAAATCAGTTCAGCCAGTACTGGTAATTGTTTAACAGTTTTCTATCTACTATAGCGTTGGATCAAGAACTGCGAATCACCGTTACAGACTCTATAAAGAAGAAAAATCTGGTGCAAAATGATACGTATATTCTTGAAACTAGTTTAAACGTTGATACGAGTTGTTTCAGAAGCACTTTTTTTGTATTTCCAGAACCTTTTACCCCCTTTTACGACCATAATTGCACTTCAAAATCCTTTCCCTATTAATTAATATGTCATGCATGTCTTCGCTGTTGGAATTTCAAGTGTACTTCATTACGAAATACTGTAATAAAAGAATCATCTTCCTTTAAAATGAATTTCATTTGTACTGGGCAATGTTTGTGATACCAACTGCAGCCATACCACACTTCTGATAACATAAACATTAAATTACATTATTCGCGTTTTCTAACTTTTCTTATTAGTTTCGCAGAACATTGTTTGTGCTATTACCTAATTTCAAACTATTCAAACATTAATGTTACTGCACAAATCTACAGTCACTCACGCAAGTTTATCTATCTACATTCATACATAACGAAAGTTCATCTCTACGAAATTTCGCTTCACAGAAGTCCTGTCACGGTCCTTCCTCTAACATTTCTCGAGACATTCTGCCTGTCTCTTCCATATTCTACACCAAAAACATTGTTTACTCCTACTGATTCGTTGTTTGGTTCTTTGTCCAGCTCGGTTAATTTCAACTATCGTAAGCATTTGACGACTGCATGCTCCGGACTTGCCAATGTTTCTCTTTCGCTTCGTCGCCATTCATGTTTTCTTACCTAAATTTTATACAATCTAAATTTTGATTGGTGGATATTACTTTTGACTAAACAGGTCCATTGTTTTTTATTATTGCGTAGATTTTTATAAAAAATATTTTTCCTTTTGTAAAGAACTAACCCAGAATCGGACACTTTTATCACTACTGTTTCGTCGGGATTTACTCTTATAGCACCGTCTCTATAAAGTTCAAGTAATTATATTTTCAAGTTGTATGAGGTATGAATTACCTCAAAACAAAATTAAAAATTACACCATTTTTTTAATATCAAACCTTTATATTCTTTTAGATTCTATTAAAATGAAGTATCAGACACCCACCATCATCATAGATAAACGAACAAGGCTTTTTTTTACTTTCAGAAAAAAGAACAAAATACAACAAGGAAGAAACCTAAAACTGTGCGTCCTAAAAGTGTATCGTTCCATCTGCCAATCTTCCCGTTGTACGGCAGCAACAATTCTTTTCGTGATTTTTTTTTTTGGCTTGTGTATTCTGAATATGAGTCTGAAGAATGTGAAAATACTGTGTGTTATTAATATTTATTTCAAATTTAAGCGCGGAGATATAGTCTTTAACTAAGGAATTCTCATTTTTTTCAAAATAACCTAGTTCTTATGAGACTCAGCAATAAAAACCCCGGTGCTACATTCCAAAAATGCTCCTTGATACTCAGCGGTTGACGAAATTTTGGCAAGTAAATTACTGTCGCTACTATGCCCTTAATTTACCAGATTTGAGTCTTTGTGTCTTTCTTTTTTCGATCATTGCTAGTTCATCTTAGGGTCCATTCAAAAACACGTTCAATTTTAGGGGTAGACCGAGTTTACACAACGGTGCCAAAAGCGAAAGAGGGCAATTTTGTATAATTATCATATTATTAACTTCAAACTAGAAATACATTATTTATATTGTGATTAAATTTTTAAAAACAATTTTTTTTTAAATTTCCTGGTTTCCTTAAATGAGACACGTACTGATTTTTTTAAAAAACGCTCTCTTTTCTATATAGCAACTACATATTGACCGTTGGAGTGTATAAATAATAGCTCTCCGCCGTTCGAGCATGGTTCTGGTATGCCATCCCTTTCCCAAGGAGAGACGGGTTGGGCTCCATCATAAGCAATTCTAGATTAGAAATGAAAATATTTTATTTAGCTTCCGCAACAGTAAAATCAGGAGAAAATAAAAAATCCTTACATATTTTGAGACGTTTCAACTTTGTTCTACAGTTTCATCTTTTCGAATCATTTTCTGAAATCACGAGAAGAAATACAAATGGTTGGAAAAATGGAACATTTTGTATTAATGTAAAATGATGGATGTGATATAATAAAAATTGTGGATGTTTTCATTAAACTGTATGGAATCAAGGTTTTTCATTCACGTAATGTTTTCGTTTACGTTTCGTAGTGACTGAATCATTTTTTGATCGCTTCTGTACACGATAGCTTGCAACCTACACTGCCTGCACGGTATTCTTTCATTGCGGAGATTAAATCTGTTAGGCGCCTGGGAAATGCCTCCGCAGCGAAGCGTACGGGTCGGAAGATCTTTCTCCATTGACGCGCTCTTACGAAAATACTTGAAATAGAGAAAGCACCAGGCGCTGGAACATGTAACGATATTTCTGGTGGCACATGCTTATAATTGTGAATTATTTGCATAACTTTACTTTAGGCAAGACTAAGGTAACATACTTAAAAATACTCAATACGAAACAGTCATACTACAGAATTATTGTCTGGGTTGTGGAGCGTTTTCACGATTTTGCGTTCTGGGGAGTTCATTATATGAGTGTGAAGTGTTCGTAATATTCAGCGTACATCTGTTTTCCACGAACGAGTTTTATCGCCCATTCCTTTCTACTTTCCTCTGAAGGAGGTATAAAACTTAATCTAATAATGCATTTTTATCCTTCTCTTTAAAAAAGTGTTTATTTAACTCCTTACAGAGTGTCGACACTTCATCAAAGTCAACGTTCTATATTGCAGACTAACGTGAGATCAGACTCGAATTCATACACTACAGGTCAAATGGGTCAGAATACTGTTTGCAAAATTTCATGACAGAAAAAGGACGGTGCCAAAAGAATTCACCTTCAATAAAATTAGTACATGCATACAATGTAACAATGTGATCGTTAGAGTTCGGAAAAATATCTAACATAAAACGGCAAAATATATTTACAAATATGTAATGAGAACTATAAGAATATGTTAGAAATGTATAAAGTAGGATATAATATGTAATATCAAAGTACACTATAAATCATTTAACAAAAGTATAAAACAAGTAGATTTGCAAACAAATAAAATAAAAGTACGCAATTTGAAAATACTCTAAAAATATTTATTAAATCAATTTTAAAAGTTAAAGTGCTTGGCTTACTGTTTACATTTATTTTAAGAGTACGTACAGCAATGAGCGCCATCGTACACGCGTGGGAACTCAATTTCCAGCTCACAGTCACTGTAGCATCCTCCTTGAAGTGTAACACCATTATTTCTCGGAATTGAAGATACGAAAACACAACGTCACTGATGCTTTCCTCGTCTAAGGGTAATGTTTTCAGCGCTCTCACCTCTTCTAGTGACACAGAGAACTAGAGCTGCGCAGACGAAAGTTAATCCAAACCGAAGGAGTGTGTCCGTCCGCATCTTCACGAAGGCGGCTATGGTTAAGCATGCAATATTGAATTTGTTTAAAAAACATGCCGATAATATAAATAAAAAACTGTTTTTTTAAATATCAAAACTTTACGCGGAATAAATTGCAAGGAAATTGGTAGAATAATTTGTTTACAAAATATGTCACTCAGTTCAAAATATGTAAAAATATGTAACAAAAATTTAGAAATTGTATTAGGATTGCAACGATTGATCTCACTTTTGAGAACTGTACAAAGAATGACAAAAACAATGTGTAATTAAGTAAGAATCCGAATTCTAATGATCATAGACTGCCAAGAATACATGATATTGCAGAAACATTCGCGTCGTCGTTAATCTGTGAAGTCATACGATGTCACTTCAATCTTCATGATTTAACCTCACCAAACATTGCAATATATATTTTTCATTAAATGTTTTGTAGTTTCAAGCTAATAGTGGTACAGGTTAATACTTAAAAGTTTAAAGAAATAGAGAATGATAAGTGCAAAGTATTAATCGAGAGATAATTTTATTTAATCCGGATCCATATTGACAAATGTTTTGTAATGTTTCGTCGTATTTCTCTTTTAACATTGGTATTATTTATTAATTATTGCATTTTCTCAATAATTTATATAAAAGTACACATTATAAAAATAGTAGTTGGTACTTCTAAACAGTTGTGGATAGAAATACTACAAAATTGATTTCTACCTGTTTTGAACGCTTTTAATACTCGAGCTCCGATTGAGATTTTACGTACTTGTGTCATTGATTAATCTACATTAATAATCATAGAATCATTTTGAAAAAATAACATTATCTACCAGTAGAAACATTCATTTTGGAAATCAATGATTCATTTTATTATTAAACTGTTATCTAAGATTAAACATTTTGCTACTGTGTTAGTGTAATATTTAGAGGCGTTATTTTTAGTGGTACAATTTCATTGACATTCATTTCGAGATATTGAGCTCTAATGTTAAATTATTATAAAAAAATCGGGGATGGAGTTTCACAAAAAAATGTGTTTTTCTCTTTTATGATTTTTACTTGTTCGTGAACTGTGACTCGTGACTGAAGATGATATGAATAAGCATCCTGTATGCTTCGCGGAATATTGGGGATGTAAAGGAGATATACCACCATAAAAATGAGGTAGTTGTGCCAAATCGGTAGATGTTCTAAGAAAAGTTGGAAATGAAGGCTATATTGATTTATTAAAACAAATTAAATATTAATTTAATGTTACTGTTGAGGCACCTTCAGTTTTCTTCATCTTTTTTAAATCAACCGGTCCGTAACTGCAGATCAATGAAAGAAGCGTGATTAACGCTTTAAATGAATGGAAACGAATCAAGCATATCCTGTTTTTTCTCATTAACCTTCCTTTGCTGTAGTGGCGAGTTGTAGAAGTGGGATATTTAAGTTTTTGAAAACATTAACTCTTTCTCATCTTCTGAATGGTTTGCCTGTAGTGAAGTTTAGTCTACTGTGTAGAAAACAATGTTTTGACTTAAGGTTTACTTGTACATAATTATAAAAGACTTCTGTTTGACAAATCTAATTCATCTAAAGTTTAGCTAGTTACAGACACCATTTTGTTCATTTTTCCTCCTTCTTTTTACAGACTTTAGGAGATATTTTAACACACAGACCATTAAGTTTAATTTCTGTGATAAATAAAAAATGTGCGATATAATTATATTATGTTTTTGTTCCTATTACCAAATCTGCATCAAGTTCTTTATCATCACATCACTGCAGACGTTATAATTCTGTCGAAAATCGGTCATCACGAGACTTGGAGGAAACCACGTATCTGTACCACTGGTGTACCAGTATCAAAATAAATAGATTGCAATCTCCTGTGATTCACTTTTAATATGATGTGCTATATCGTCCACAGAAAGAACTTGGAGTTCTATCACATTCAGAATAAATGTATAACACTTGCACGGACCTGAAAATGGAGTTAACTCAATTTCTCAAAAAAATTGTACCACTATTAAAATAACACCTCCATATAGACTAGGTTTGTGTGCTGGTTTTGTTTTAAATTGCAAAAGAATGGCGTCATAGGGTCCAGCGCACTTAGCACTTCAAATGTGGTATCTTTTTGTGCTGTAAACTTTGTGCTGGTTTCTCTAAAATAATCACAAAGGAATATGTACTCTGCGGTGTAAAGATAAATGCTCTCTCTAATATATATTTATCTGAATCTCCATCGAGCAACGAATTATAGACTATACGTGACATGATAATGATCAGTAAGATGATTTAGTGAAGATTGCAGATACTTGTTGAAGATTGCATTTTTTTCTTATTCTAGAACGTCCTTGGATTGATGATAGGATTGATGTGAAATCACTCCATTGTGTAGCAATTCTATTCAAATTTAAGTCAAGAAAGACATTTTGAAATCTCCGTAAAGTGCGTAAATATGAACTATAAAAATCTTGAACTAATTTCTTCCACAAACTTTTTTCATGTGCGAGAGAGAAACAAAAGAATGGGCACTCAATATTCCATTTTTCACGCTTTCTTCTGGCACGCTTGGTGCAAGTAGATCACCTTTGTTTCATGTAGTCTACTGACTGGCGATCACTCAAAAGAAAACCTTCAGAAGAACAAACCGGAAGGTTAAGTGCGGTCATTGCCATTAAACACGCAACGAACAGCTGCTGACAATCCCTTTTCCTTCCGTTTTTAATAGAATTGCAAAACGACCTTCAATTTTTGGTTCATTCTTTTGCCGCTCGTAGCGTTGTAATCGTTCGCGGAAGAAATGCTTCGAACAAACGCCGCTTGGTGCGCCACTATCGTTCGTAGCGTCGCAGTCGTGAGGCGTGGCCGCGGCTGGTGGCGGCTGGCTCCAGCTTACAACCAGTACCGTTGCTCACCGCGGTGAAGGTCTCGAGCGCGAGTGAAGGGGTGGAGGGGGAAGTGGCGGCACCGCCGACGCACACTAGGCCGAAACGAACAAAAAGCGAACACAAGGAAAGGCAAATAATAAAAGTTGTAAATAGAACCCGACAGTCTGGCATTTATTCTGCCTAAAATAGGCAAACATAAAGGTATTTTTTCAAACATAAAATAGTCATTTATCTAGATACAATAGAGGGCGAACAGCACGAAAACTACGACACATGCGAATTAAAATAAGATCGATACGGGGCGAAATAATCACGATAAGGATCGAAGACCATATTTATGCAAATTCAATGAAACAACCCCAAGAATCTTAACTTATCGTCTTGCTTCCTGGGTGAGTTTATTTCGCCCGAAATGGCACCTATGCATGCAGGGAAAGACAAAGTAATGCGATTGTGTCCACGCATTGTCCAGATTTGTCGGTAGGTTTTAAAAACGGAAAAATTGAAGAAAAAGAATAAGGCAAAACGCTTCATAAACCACAAAAGAAAGTGGTGACGTGAGAAGAGGCGGGAGGTGAGGGCTTCCATTGATGTGCGTAAATAAAATGTTTACCCTAAGATGTGACACATTATTTTATCCATTACGAATATGTAAAAGAAAGCTAGAATGCTAAATAAAATATTCAATTATTCCAAGAATTCACAAATTGATTAATTTTTTCACTGCTTTTGTGAGACTGATATCAAGGAGATGGAAAATGGATACATTGCCACGGAAATGTACTGAAATGTTTTCGCCTTCAAATTACGGCAGTTGTAATTTACTGCACAATAAAACCGTTGTTTATGTTATACAGAACAACAAAATAAATGGGTTACGTATGGATAAATGGATAAAAAAGTAAAATAAAAAGTAAAATAAATGGATAAAAAAGTATGTTGCGAGGGAGTATTCTTTTTTAAACATTGCTTTAAAAGTGAAAATAGCTTCGTATTGAAACCCAATTTTGTTTATAACAATCCGTGCGACGGAGTTGAGAGACCGTAAACATGAAATAGAAAGACTAAAAGGTGTGATTAGGGCATAAAAGACATAATTCTGCCCCTAACCTCGTTTGAGAGTTATGCATGATGGTGTATGTCTGTTTTTGAATTAATATAATGGATTTTCTAAAACTGAATTTTTGGGCAACATTTCCCCATAAAAGTAAACAGCGATCTCAGACCATGCTATAGAGATACATCTCCCACTAAGGAGAAATTTGTATAATGTCAGAGATAAATATTTATTCCACATTGTGTTTTGGCCAATTTACCATAAAATCTCCATTTTCCCTTTTTTGAGTTACGACAATATTCGAGTCATATAGAGAAAAAATTGTTCTTCAAAATACTTATTTAATAGAAAATAGATTATTAAAAGTATTCATATTTTTTTATTACACGTTCATCTGCATTTGGAACAATAGTTCCAGTTTTTCTCAGAGGGAGACAGTATTTAAAATTGTGATCAGCTGGACCATTTCTATAATTTGATATTGCTCTTCTTGGAGAAGAGATTGTTGAAGAAGAATCATATTGTACGCGAACATAAGTACACAGATTGTGATGTTTGCAGAAGGTTTGAACAAACTTAATAAGCGAGTCTGAATGAATAATAAAAAAATATTTAAAAAATAGAAATTATCTTTTAGCTAGCACACTTTTAGGTAGATCAAATAATTTTAATTGGAAGTACGTGTGAGTGTCTACTGAATACACGGTAGCAAATATTTAAAAGTCTATACTATCCAATATTGTCAAATCTTGACAAGAGTCTATTACTTAAGAAAAAAATAACAACACAGCAAACGTATTTGCTCCCTTCTGATGTTAATGAAATGAGCTTTGCAAAGTGATTGAAAAATAACACTTCTAATGTGGTCGCTGTTTAGCTTCGGTATCCTTCATTTTACCGACGTGCGACGTGTCTAAAGCCCGGTATACACGGTACAATTTTCGTGCACATTCTCATACAGTTTCTATACAGAAACTCAAGATCCCAAATTAGAAGTACAAAAGCCAAAAGACGCGCATACACGGTCTATACGTTTTCTGCACGAATCGCCACAGGCTACCGCTAGGGGGTCTAAAGAGAAACAGTTGAATCGCGCCGTCCGGGTACTGTCAGTGGTGGTATTTCTGTGTGTGTGTTCTGGTTATGATCTTTATTTGATACTAGTGAGAACCCGTCAAAATGTGACGGTGAAATCTGAGATAAATGTAAAATACTGTACCCAGACTAATGTTCACAATATATTGCATTGTTTGGATCTTGAGGGTACAACGAAGATATTCTGTGATGAGTTCCCAAAATTTTGAACACGTGTGGCCAATGACCAGATGGCAATGCAATATCGGTTCAAAAGATATAGCACTATTATACTGAAGAATATTATTTCTTAAGTTTTTTGATGTGTCATCATCTCCTATAAACAACTGTTTGATTTCTTCTGGCATATTGCTCGAAGGCATACTTTTTTCCCATTTAAGCAACACGGAGTAAATCGTTTGCAGAATTTCTCGCACATGGAAAGTACAAAGCAGAACAAAACTGACATTTCATAGACAATGACCCAATAGAAAACCAAATGACCTCACTATCACGACACCTACGTTGACTTTCTCTTTCCCTGCGTCCAGTTAATGTACGTTTGCGTCTTTTGGGGCGCGTGGACAACGATTCGGAATTCGACATAACCTGTAAATAACTTCACTAAAGTACAACCGAGCAAAACCCATTGTGTTCTCTACAAAATACACCACAGAAGCAAATACATGCAAACTGTCAACACCACAATGCAATTATTACACTGAAACAAAACCTTGATGAATTGTAAACAAATCTCAACAATCAAAACAAAACATCAAGCAGCGTGGACTCATGTATATCGATTTTGAAACTGCCACCCTTTGAAAGAAAACAATTGACTATTGATAAGCGTACTATTAAAGAATGATTTAATTAATTAATTTACAACGTAAATGTTGGTGAATCAACACAAACAATATCTGATAACACATCTAGAGATCATATTCTTTCATTTAAAAGAAAAAAATACAACAATCGGTTCAGTAGAAGCTCTAAACGAAGCCATGGCAGAATACCTTATTTTTTTAAATATATAGATTAATTAAACATGAGGAGCATAGAGAATAAAAATAGGAAGTCAAGAATCGGGAAAAAGGAAGTTTATCACAATACATCACTTCACACAATCGCAGTTTGACAAACCTACCTACAAAATCGCAATGACTGATTACCGTTAGTGAACCATTCTGCCGCTAGAGGCGCTTGAGTCAAACTGTAGGCTTTCTACATGAAAAATTATGAACATGTTCATATAGAAAACGTGCAGTCTGGACTGTGAAAGTTTCGGGCAGAAAATTCTCAGCAGCTTCGGTCACTTCTGCCAGTCTGCGTCGTCTCGAATCAGCAACGCTATGGAGTCAGCACAGGAACAGCTCCTCTGCACGAGTCACACTGTCGCTCAGACTCTCACTATTACTCTCGGACACTCATAATTACTCTCTGCCTCTCTCCCTCTTTCTAGTACTTTTTACTCTTCATCCCCATCTCGCTCTTAGTCTCTGCTATTGTTACTCTCACTCACTCTTACTCTCTGTCGTACTCTCTCATTCTCTCTCTCTTCCACACTGAGTTTCCTCACTCACTATATACACGTCTCACTCACATTCTCTCAATCACTCTCACTCTCACTCACTCACTCACTCACACTCACACTCTCTCGCCCACTCACACTCACTATCTCTCACTCACTAACTCACTCTACGCTCTGCCATTCTTTCTCACGCACTACCTATTCTCACTCAATCTCAGTCACTCTCATTTGCACTTATTCCCACTCTCACCTCACTTTCACTCATATTCACTATCTCCCCCCTCTCTCTCCGCGCGCTCGCACACACACACACACATATACACACATATACACACATATACACACATATACACACATACACACACATACACATACACACATACACATACACACATACACATACACACATACACACATACACACACATACACATACACACATACACACATACACACATACACACATACACACATACACACATAGACACAGACACATAGACACATAGACACATACACACACATACACACACATACACATACACACACATACACACATACACACACACATACACACATACACACATACACACATACACACATACACACATACACACATACACACATACACACATACACACATACACACATACACACACATACACACATACACACACACATACACACATACACACACACATACACACATACACACACACATACACACACACATACACACACACATACACACACACATACACACACACACATACACACACACACACACACACACTCACTTTGTTGAAATGTCTGTGCTCCTAATTTTCTCACAGCAATACTGGTTGGAAATTAACCAAAAAATATTATGCGCTGTGAGTATCGTTGCGACCTACTGTGTGACAGCGGTGGCCACCAGGGCAGAGACGGGAGGAGAGCTACTGAGCTCGCAAACCGGTGACCGCAGAATGAGTGCTGCCTTCCGCAGAGGCCTCAGCGAAAGCTTCCTTTCTCAAAATGTCTCTCCGCAAGTAAACAGTACGTCATGCACGACAAAAATAAACACAGATATCAGAAAATACACGGGAGCTACGATATTTCGATACGTTGCCAAACAGTAAAATATAAGTTATCGCGAGATGCCTTCATATCGAGGTACGAGTAATCTAATATCGTGTACCCAAGAAGATGAAAGAAGAGTATCGAAATTCTGAGATATCAAGGAATTCTAATAGTGAATGTCGAGCCTCAGGGGTTCCATTGTAATTAACATGTATTTCCGTTTGTTTCTTCTGCATTCAGAAGTAAACAAATGAAAACCATGGAGGAGGTCTCTCCGAGCACTGAAGAAGGCGAGAAGAGACCGAACTGGGTAAATTCCTCAGTACAGTATGAACTTCAAGATGGGTTTTGTGGGGCACATGCCGTAGAGTTTGTTTGGAGTTATGGCGGAAGTTTAGCAAATATTTGTCTTCTAATTAAGAGCAGGTTTATTCTTGAAAGGAATTGGGGGCGCTGCTGTCAATACGTGGAAAAAGAACAAATATCTCTACGTGAATTGGATTAAAATAGTCAGAGTATTGGACAAAAAGTCACAGATGTCTTGTTTGATCATCCAAAATTTATGAGCTTCGATCCGAGAGAAAATATGGTTTTGCAAAAAGTGGATTAGTGATTATCAATAAACTACGATAGTGAGGAGATTTTTTCCGTAATGATATATGATCTAAAATATTAGATCTTTAAATAAGATCATGTACAATTTTTTTTGAAGAAAATGTGTCATTTCCCGTTGATGTTAATGCAATTTATAAGAAAAACATCCTCGAAAACGGCTTCAATTTTTTCTTTGAACTATTTACTCGGATAGAGCACAGGACGGCGAATGGCGAAGGTCTCATTTTCGTTGAACTCTGCATTTTCTAAATGTGTACTGATGTAACATCACTAGTTTTTTTGTACACTTCTTTGCGGATTCAGAAATGATGTCTGTTTTTATGAGAACACCCTACCTTTTATTCCTTCAATCTAATGATCTACGTTCTTGGTTCACGAACGCTTCAGGATCGTCCATAAGGAGTGACAATAGCTGTGAAGTGCTTTAGTCACAATAGTTACGTGATAACGTGATAACGTTTATTCAACGTGGTTGAGTAAAATAAGTTATGTAAAAAGAATCTTTATTATTTCTGCACAAGAATAAGTTAGTACAAATTAAAAATGTAAATACTGTTCAACAGATTTATTATTTCTATTCCAATCTTAATGGACCCCAAATACAGGGACCATGAGTCACAACCCAACCGAGCTCTTTCCAGTACCTTAGAGACTAAAAATCGTACTTCATATTATTTTATTAAAACTGAGATAATTACTTACAACAGATTCTAGCTGTGTATGTTTTTGAATAAAAGTGTTATCGCTTAATGTACAGCTAACCAACACAGTAAGAAAAAAGGAAATTCAATTATTGTTCCGTGATATACAACCGTGTTTACATTTAATTTACTGCAAATTCATTGAAGTAAAGTTTTATGTCAAGTGCTCACATAAATCCCAGCATGTTTTACTGGAGCCTCCAGGAAGCGGACTCTCCAACTCGTCTATATTTACGGCAACACTTTGCATCACGTTAATCCGCCGCACCTGTCGCCCCGTGCCGTCCGACCTCTGCGTTTCCCGCGCAAGGAGCGTTCCCGCCATCGCCGCGTGCACCTTCGCGCGCACCTGCGGAAGTTCGCGAGTTTTGGCGCGAAGGGCTCGCCAGCTGTCATCGGTCCGGAGCCCCCCACCCCACCCCCGCTGCTTTGTTGTCGAGTCTCTTTCAAGGAGACTGAAAGAAGAGAGCAGCGCCTAGGAGGAGAAGGCGCGGAAATAAGTTGTTAGAAAAAACGTGACCCATTTATGATGAGGTCTCCTCTACCTGCCTGCTGGGAAGGATCGCCAAATTTAATAAAAATTTGACATTGTTTAAAAGCACTCAATCCACGCTGTCTTGAATAAAATGTTCAATATTTATTTTCTTATGATCACATCCCATGATGGCTATGACCAACATATGTTCCAATAATCAACGGAGATATTTAAAGCCGATTAGGCCCGGCAATGGCCCGAAAGAGCCGACTGGGCCCGACAATTTGCCCCAAAATCATTTCTTTTATTTTTATTTATTTAGACTAGCTAATTACCCGGGGTTGCCAGGGCATTTATCACAATCCTCTCTGAATATTAAGGAGCGGCGCCTGCTCCATCCCTGTCCGCCGCATTCCGCATTCCCGCTCTCCCCCCGCCCCTCCCCGCCCGCTCTCCCCGCCCGCTCTCCCCGCCCGCTCTCCCCGCCCGCTCTCCCCGCCCGCTCTCCCCGCCCGCTCTCCCCGCCCGCTCTCCCCGCCCGCTCTCCCCGCCCGCTCTCCCCGCCCGCTCTCCCCGCCCGCTCTCCCCGCCCGCTCTCCCCGCCCGCTCTCCCCGCCCGCTCTCCCCGCCCGCTCTCCGCTAGCTCAATGCCTGCATTGCCCATACATTTTTGCATAATTGATATTTTTCTATTTTTTAAATATTGTATTTTTAATGTTTAAATAATATAGAAAAGAGAGAGGCTGTATACTTGAGAGAGGTAAAAAATACGTACAGTGAGTGGACATTGCGATTCCTGAGATGATCGGAAAAATAACTATCCCAGTAACAATTGGAAGTCAAACGTAGAGACCTGACGAAACGCCAGAGTAACCTTGGGTTTAATGAGAGAGTAGCTTACCAACTGGAAAAATCGCGTTTCTCCGCACCACTCTTATCAGACGTATCCTATGGGATTCCTACTTCCTAGGTCAGATCACGAATCCAGAGGAATACAGCAAGCCTAAGGAAAGCATTCCATTTCGCAAAAAAAAAAAAAAAAAATTCTTTGTGCATCGGTTTCCTTTACGTGCATCTGCTATATTTTGCCCTCAAATGAATAAAATTCAATAGTAGCATGAGGTTACGACTGGTTTTTGTGGTCAGGGCACAGATTTTTTTGTTGTATGCATTTCCTCGTTTCCCACTAATTTATTCTTTAAAAACTGAAGTTACTACATTTTATTTTTCAACCCACTATTCTATATTTCAATCCACGATTCTATTATACTTTTCGAGTGTAGGAAAATTTTATGAAATCTTCTAGGATTTAAAAAAATATGCTGGTCCTCCGAGTCCAAACTTTGAAGAAAACTCGAAAAAAATGAAAACAATAAAAATCAACGCCCGATCTCAAAAGACATTGAGAATCATTACACTTATTGCATTTTCTCCATTTTAATGCAAATGTGTAGATGAAAATAATTGTTTAATTTTTTCTTCCATTACAAAACTAGGTTTCATTATTGTTACTTGATGCATCAAGTCGTAACAATTAATGAATATAAATGTGAATCTAATGAATGTAATAATACACAGCATTTCACCAATGTATTGAAACAAAACAAAAACAAGTATTTTCGTAGAATTCTTTCAGAATATTCTTGAGGAATCGGCTGAGATAGGTGTCAATCGATTTGTCTTGTCGAGGGGAATCCAGTGAGCTATTGGTCACCACTGCATGTGCAAAGCCACCAAAAATGCGTTTTCATTGTCTTAAACCCCCAAATATAGAGACGTTTCTTAGACTTTGGAGGATGGATTCAAACAAAATTAGTTCCCCATCAGGAGTCCGACTCGCGACACGCCTCAATCGTCTCGATTGGTGGAACGGAATTGGCCTAACTGTGAAGGGCGGACACAACTCGATTACTGTACAATGATATTTGGTGACTACGGTGCCTTTGCTCAGTGGCAGATCCGGAGATGTGAGTGTCATAACCACTCCAAAGACATTTTTTGTGATTTTAGTAAAATTATTCAAAGTAACTATCACATGTAGATATCGTCTCTAAAGCAATTTAATTTCCATTATGGATATACTCGTACACTTTTTATTTGACGCTAACAATTAAAAATTGCTAATTGAACTGAAATCCCCACCCCCACCCTGAAATACCTTGTGGGCCCGCCACTGCTCGTGCTTAGAGAAGGCGCCCTGAGGCGCGAGCTGGCGCCCGACGTGGCCGTCGTTGCCGGCAGCCGCGCTGCGCCGCGCCGGCAGCTGCGAAGACAGCGCCCGGGCGCCCACCTGTCCTCGCCACAAAGTCATTGTCATAAGTAGGGTGCGGATTCATATGCACTAAAAATCCTGAAAATATGCACGCAAATATGCTTTACAATACAGGAAAATATTCACTTAAAAAGAAAAATACGCACAGAGAAAAGTGCGTGTTTTAGCCTCTACAAAATAGTTCAATTTAAATGTTGAATGATGCGCACTGAATTTAATTTCAACTGCATGAGGTTATAATAAATATTTCCAAATTTTCTGGGATGAATCATTTCTTCTTACCCACAAGAATGTTCATATACAGACAACGTTCTTTCAACTTTGCTTGAATTTAGGGGAATGTACTTAAAAGCTTCAATTCCTTTGGTTGTATAATTTTCAACACCATGCGTTTCACCCTGTACAATAGCACATAACTTTTTACCGTCCTCAAACCAGGACCTTTTTTTAAATTTTCTTCATTTCTTCTGTTAAGACTCGTTCTATTGATCTGGCAAATTGTTGAATGACTTTTATACATAGTTCAGTCGGACATGTTTCGTTCCCACGGACATGTTTGGACTTCTAACGAACTGCACTGCTCTAGTCACACAGATAGTATGATGCAAACTCGAAAGCCATCCGAACGTTCCTCCGAATTTTATGAATGAACAAAGGGTAAAAAATGTAAAATATGCAAATATATGCTCTTAAAATTAAAATATGCTCAATCATCATAAATACTCCTATGCAAAAATATGCACTATATGAACTTGTATATCGATCCCAAACAATAAGAAATGAATTTGTGTGCTCTATGCATATCATTACGTTTAAGGGAAAAATGCAAATATGAAAAATCCGCAGCCTAGTCATAAGTACGTCGAGTGCGTGAAGATTTATCGAAAACTCCCCTTTCATGAGTAATATTTAGTACGATTATTTCGCACATAAATCATTAATAAATTTAATTAAATTATTCAATCAACAAAAAATAATATAGATTTTGTAATTTTCATCTATCAGATCATGATGCAACTTATCACTGTCTCTTAGAATTATTGTATGGAAGAAATGGACGTTTCACTGAGAAAATAGATTCAGAAGTTTCCTTTATATTCTAAAAATACCTATTTAGCGATTACAAGAAACCTCATATGAAATAACACACACCGCTAGAAACATAAAAAGGAACAGGGGGAATTCCCTGGAGCCTTCTTGAATTTAGAGAACTCTTTCTAGTTGATCGAAACAAACTTGGATAAAAAATCGGGAAAAAGGCTAAAAGGATAAAACAAATTCCTGACCTAAGAAAACAAGCGCTCAACAAGTTGATTAGGGCTGGGAGCTGTTCTGGAAGGTTAGGGTAAGCAAAATGACGCTGCTCTTTTCGAGTTTCCAAGCCCGACAGCTTGTGTGAAAAATAACACACTGTGAAGAATCGCGGTCACTCGCCCTGTGAAATGAGGCGGGCAAATGCCCCTGCCTGGCGGTGTCCACCTTTTCGTTCAACTCTCGCGTGCGGCTGCATTCTCACGTCTAGCTGCACAGTTCCAGCAAAATCCGTTACATGCGTCGCTCCACGCTTTCAGCTATTGCAGCGCAAGTGAACGTCGACCGCCACCGCCACAGGCTTACTCCACGGGCCGATTTCTTATCCCCTTTTGAATGAGCTTTGCCTAGCCAACTGTCATTAATTTCAGGTTGGGTGACTCTGATTGCTTTATGCTGATTGCTGCTGATATATATTGTGATATACCAAAATGACGAACCATTTTTATTATGGAAATGTCATTTTATATGACATAGTGTATGGGGACGTCAATAGACGATCGCGAGGGGGTCGCTATGTGACAAATAAACAACCAGCGTTAAGGATCATTTTACTTAGGTTGAAATGACAGAGCAGAAGCGGAATAAGCATTGTTTAGAGAGACAAAAGAAAAATATATAAAATTCGGATGCTTCCGAATTTTTAGAAGAATATTCATTCGCAAGAGCAAAGCGGTGATGAGCGGGTCGGTTCGTGATATATTTTACTAGAACGAGGAAAGACTGTAATTGACAGTCGTTTAAATTAACTATCGTTTTTTATATTAGGATAGAGTGTTCTTGTAGGAAGTAAAATTCGTGTCTAGGCGCCCACCTGAGACACAAGAGAGAGAAGACACGGATTAGAATAGTATCACTGGAAGAATTTTGAACCAGATCACGGACATTAGGCGAGGACTCTATCCAGAAGCAAGATTCTGCTGCGTCAACGGAGAAGGTTCTACGGGGCGCCATCGAACGAAGAAGTGAAGAGCGCGCGAAGACCCACGAACGAATAACAAGGTTTATAAGGCTTCATGGCCCAATTGATAGGGTACTGCACCGGCATTCGCCTGGTATTGATTGGAGAAACCACAGAAAATTTTCGATCAGAGCAGCCGGACGCTCGAATTCTCCTCCAGACAGCGACGAATCGCCTCCTAGCTATCTGTCTTGTGACGAAAATCCTGCCACCGTCGGGTCTTCAACCTCGGGACCTCCTGGTCAGAGGCATTGCAGTGTCATCAGTCTTGATGCCCTGAGCCACCTCTCCTGGTCTGAGGGTTTGGGTCCCGTATACTAGGCATAAGTGTTTTGTCGCGGTTGTCTTCTTACACCACCGCAAATCCAACCTGATCATCATTCATCAAACATCGTTACTCACCTCTTATGATCATTCCATCACCGTTCGCAGAATGGAAGGCAAAGGTAAACCATCACTGTAATATCTGTTTAGGACAGGAACTGATAAAAGATGTAAGTTTCTTCTTTCTCCTACGCTCATAAATGAGTATGAAACTCGCACACATGTATCACCATAAGGTGCCGCGACATCAGCTAGATCGATTGAGGAATATCAATTTCGGAGAAAATCCCCTGAACGGTTTAGCCGCTAGTGTGACGGAAGGACGGACATGTTGCCGTCAGTCGATTTTTCAGTATCAAGGACATACAAAATATGGATTCTGGCTACACCACGTATTAAAGAATATTTTTCTTAATTTAGCTTCTGGATCTATCCACTTTTTCGTTGTTAGGGTCCTGTAATAGTTTTTCTGCCGAAAATTCGCAGTTTTCTCGCATTACATAACCCTCTCTGCCGCGGTAGCGGTCGCGAGAAAGTAAAAAAATGCATTTTTATCTATGAACAATCGATCTGGCATTTCAACAAATTTGCTGTCAATCATGTGGAGATGTTAATAATAATAATAATAATAATAATAATAATAATAATAATAGCAGCAGCAATACTAATACTAATAATAATAGTTTAATTCCACTATCTAGACAGTTGTCGGACACTGACTTTGGTTATAAGCTCCATGGTGATGAAAAATCAGTATCACATTTGTTTTATGTGGATGATCTTAAAGTGTTTGCTAAGAATGAAGCGATTCTCTCCCAAATGCTGACGTCACTGATTTTAACAATGATAAATGTATGACATTTGATTCTGAAAAATTTGCAAAAGTCAATTTAAAGAGAGGCAAAATGATGTCAGAGAGCATTGATGTTGGTATACACACTGCGATTCAAGATCTTGAGCCAGGTAAAACCTACAAATATTTGGACATTGAATAACGTGAGAACACCTCGAACGAAACAATGAAAGAGAATTCGGAATGAGTGTTACAGAAGAGTGAGACTTGTCCTGCAGTTCGCTCTGAACTCCAGGAATAAAGTATGTGCAATTGGTAGTTTGGCGGTGCCTGTAGCCGACTACAGTTTCGGACTAGTGGACTGGACAGAGCGAAAAATTCGAATCATGGATAGAAAAACCTGAAAACTGCTTACAATGCATCATGTCGCCCATTCTCGAGCTGATGTACAAAGACTGTTACGCAAAGAAGGAAGAGGCTTCAGACAATTTGAAGCCTCCTGGTACAATGAAAAAGTGGTGCTGGGGAAGTATGTAGTCTGTTATCAAGATGACACACTAATGAGGCTCGTAATTACATCTGACCGAAGAATGGGAAACAGAAGCTCTGAAAGTGTAGCAAGTAGCAAGTTTACTGGCAGATCTGTAACGCCATTAAAGTTCCAAACACATACTCCCAAGTGGTACGAACACTCGCCAAAATCGGTGACATCAATAGTGCTGTGCACAATATTGTTTCTGTCTACTTGACACGACAGCGTGTGTACGGGCCATGGCGTACCCGCAGCGACCCGGCCTCGCGGCCATGAGTTAAGGGGTTACGTATGGTTAACACGAAGACATCCCCACGCCGTATTCTGGTCTTCTCAACCTGAGAAGTGAGTTTTCTCAGCGTCACACAGCAACATATACATATACAGCAACATATACAGCATTGCAAGGAAAACGCACATTGTAATCTTGACCGACCGGGAATCGAATCCGAGGTCGCGTCACGGAAAGCGAGAACGCTGACTAATGAGCTAAGGGGCGAGGGAGTACAATATTGTACGACCAAAAAATTCAAACTGATCTCACGATAGCAGCACACAAAGCGGATGTTATTCGGCATTTGGAGAAAAAAACGTGTCTACTTGCAGATGTTGCTGGACCATGCGATCATAACATTGTAACCAAGGAGGAAGAGAAACATCTTAAATACAAGAGTTTGGAAATTGAGATCAACCAAATGTGGGACGTAAAAGCACAGGTCGTCCCTATAGTAATCGGAGCTCTGGGATTTGTTCCGGAAAATTCGTGTAAGAACTTGGATAAACTCCCAAGTTATTCAAAAGACTGGGAAGTACAAATCAATGCTTTATTGGGAACAGTCCACATTTGCGCAAAGTATTGTAGTCACAGAGTGTCCCAAGATCTACTCCTTAGGAAGCTGGTTGCAATCCGGAGTATATTTTTATGTTCAACCGCCTCATAACATCTTTAGTCGTGATGTAGAGGAATAATAATAATAATAATAATAATAATAATAATAATAATAATAATAATAATACATTTATTGGTTGTAACTAGACTTTCGTCCGGAGGCAAGCCAGATCTCCCTAGTCATTATAAATTGTATTGACAGTAACAAGACATACTGAAGTTAAATACAATATAATACTTTACTTATTCTTACACTTATGATAGATTAATCAATTTATCTAAAGATGAATAAACTACGTATTTACAGTTTGAAGATTTCTTTGAAACAAAATTACCACCAAATAACATTTATTATTGAAATTATTTTTGAATTTAACAGTCGTTGAAGGATATTGAAACAGTGCTACAGGTAAGCTATTACAATCTCGTATTGTTCAATTCACAAAAAGGGAACATTTACCCATCCCTACGTTGCATTTTCCCTTCAATTTTATACTTGTGATCATTTTTGCGTATGTAAGAGTACCTAGATGGACCTTTTCTAATCTGCTTCAAATTTCTTCTCCTGCTTTTGCTGACCCCCAAATTCCTCCTGCTTTTGTTTACCTCCAAAATCCTTACGCCCTATGAATTGCCAGTAAGGGTAGCTTCTTTCGCCTTTTCCCTAATGATTTCCAACCAAGAGTAGATTTAATGTATTTTTTTTGCCACTAAGAACTTAGCCTCTTGTTTTTGAACGCGTTCAATACTCGGGATTACTCCAATCTATATGAATTCAGATCCTAACAACACGCGGCGTGTTCAAGTAAAGGTCTATATTCTAATTCTTTTAACATCATATTTACTCCTCTTAATATTTATCATTGCAAAATGAATGCGAATTTACTTGTTCTAAGTTAAAATTCTCAGGTACCTCACGTTTACAGATGATGAAAATCTTCTGTAAATGGAATTATTTGATCTGCGACAGAATAATATTATATTTTAGTGAAGATTAATTTCGAGAAAATTCTATAGATTTATTTTCAGAAATTAATCTTATCATTAACATTATTTTTCAGTGTGTCGATATCATTCTGAAGCACCTCTCTCTATCTTTTTTCTCATTATTTCCCTAAAGGCAATGCAATCATCTGCAAAGACTTCGACCCGAGATTTAATTTTTTTCTGTCATGTCGTTCATTAATTCTACGAACATCAAAGTTCCTATCACACTATCCTGCGTGACACTAAATGATAAACTTGCGCAATAGCAAACGTTATTTGGTCTTGTAAAGGCATTTCCGAATGAATAGGAAAAGTTGTGCTGTAGTTTCGGAGGAGTGTTACAAAATTCTTAACGAACCGAATCTGACTACGAGAAATAAAAACGACTCGCTGAGATCACGAAGGCGAAAACATGAATAAAAGAATGTTCCTCTCTCCCGTGCAATGATTATCTTTTTAGGCGCTTTGTTATTATGTCAACAAATTTCATTCACCTCTTGTTGCAAGTCCCGCGGAGAGTCCGTGACCTCGAAAGGTAGTACAATGAGACCGTTTCGGATTGTTTCTTAGGGAAAACATGGCGAAAGCGAGGCCAAAATCTCAAATCGCCCAGCTTGGTAGCGAGAGTTTGAACAGGAGACTGTCTAAATCGTGATGTTCTTGAACTCAAACTGCAAGACAATTAAGGATACTAAACGATTTATTTTTCAGAAGAATGTATAAAAACAAATTTTCAAATTTCGATCACAGGTTGCTTTTTCATTCGTGAATTCTACTTGTACTTTAAAAAATTCATTTTTACTGAATACTCATTCAGTTTATACACTTGTATTGCAACACACAAACGACAAGTAAACTGGATTTAGTTAATCCAGTTTAGCTGACATGAACATCATATCTCTTTTCGAATGTTTTGGGGAACTTGAGCCACTCGTTGGTGAACGAAGAATTAATTCTTCAAAAATTTCCCAATTTTTTTAATGGGTAAATATGCTTATTCATTTTATGTTTTTCTTGTTTGTATGGCAAAGTAATTAGCTGTTAATCAAAAAAATATTATCGCAATCAGAAGATAAAAATTTCAGATGCTCTGATATATATGATTTGCGCGTCGATACATTTTAAATGTATCGTAAGTAACAAGATAGAATTGTCTCCTGAAATTACAAGTTTGGGAGTTATCATCTGCCGTGTGCAGTGTCAATCTGCAAGTTGCTGCAACTCCACGTTAAGTAGGCTGTTAGTATTATAGTGGTCTGCTAATGTAACGAAGCTGATCACTGAAATCAGCTTCCTAGTTCACACTTCTGTAAATTCAAATTAATAGTAACTCATTAAATCAAAGGCAAAACAAGAAAACAGTAAATGTAGCTTGTTGAAATAACGCTAAAGTTTATGTGCAAGTTTAAGGTAGATGCTGACACAAATAGCCACATTTAAAATAATCATAGGAATTCATTCAAACGCATAATCGCAAATCTGACATTTTCATCTGTTTCAAATGTGCATAAAGATGACAGAAAGAAACTATTAAATTCCACTCTGAGAACTAACAGTAAGTTCAAAACATCTTCAGATATCTGGACAATGTTTCACAATTTCTTTACATGCATTACTATTTGTAAATTATACTGTTCCAATGTTTTGATAATCTAAATAATATTCCTTATTATGAAAGTAAATGAAAAAAATGAATAATATCTACAAATTGCAAAATTATTGTTCTAACTAGATTTTCGTGGCGCCTTTAGCAGATGTTTTCATTTTAAGAAGTTTTATTTGTGCTTTAAAAATTTATCCTGAAAATCAATTTAAAAAAATTAATGTTGACGGACTTGTCCATCTTCGGACAGAATATGTATCATGAAAAAGCGAAGATTTAAATTCTTGTTTAATTTTTATATTACAAAATTAGGTTTAATTAACGTCAGTCTGGTGACTTAAGACGTAACGATTCATGTAAATGCCGGAAAAGTAGAGTAATTTACAGCATTTCACCAATGTTTACGTAGGTGCATTGAAACATAAAAAACAAATGTTTTTTTCTAGATTTCGAACAAAATGTCATCGAGGAAATCGGTTAAGAATCTGCCAATGGATTGTCTTGAAGAAAAGAATCGAATGAGCTTTTGATCACCCATCTCTTAAGGTGCCGAAAGTTACCTAAAACACATTTTAATTGTTTAAAAAAAAGGTTTTTAAAAATAATTCTTAGAATATTGTGAATGAATCAGCAAACATGAGATGAGAAACATCAGGAGAAGGAAACGAGTCGTTGGGCACCACATTTGTTTCTATTGGTAAACCGGAAGCTATGTAACCGTGAGGGACGGGACGGAAGGACGGAATTATACCCGCACCTTACGTTGTACGAGGACGATTTCTCCCCGGGGAGGGACACCTGGGCACTAGCATCTATCCGCACACCCCAGGCGCCAAAGTACACTCTTGGAGTGATATTTGGATCCCACCAGAACGCAGTAACTCCTCTCGGAAACCTTCCATTCAATGCCTGGGTCGGGTCGACCTGCCAGTTCAGAGCTACTGTCTTTCCAGGATAGTGCTGAAGTCGAAACAGTGCGCTACCCACGTTGCACTGGGACAACTCCCTCTACGTCCAGAGACCTGGGCCACTGCCCCAACGTATCCAAGTGCCTAACTGGGGGCCACCCGTGCTAAGGCCCGGGGGGGCTAGGTGCCTCCAGCCCATTTCCTCTCCACCTTGAAGCTATCCACGTGAGTACTGCCTGACCCAGGCAACCTGACAGTGGGAGATTATGTTTCCCGCCTGGAAGTTTGTATGCGGGATCCGGATCATTCCAAAGACTTCTTTCGTCCAATCCCGCCCAAAGGTCGGCGCGGCATAGGCCCAACTGGTGGGTCACCGGGCGAACCCGGCAACACGAAGCTTAGCATCGTCTACTCACTGCCTCCACCGTGAAGCTAACGACATGAGTGCCGCCGAGGGACTTGGGTACCGAATGGATGTGTCGGTTTTTACCTAGAATCTCAGGTCTTACGATCGTCTTCCCCCCCGCGGGGGGATACAGGAACTGAGTTTACTCGGTAACAATAAAACGTTTTATGATGTTGATCTTAATTACCCTTGACTGAATGTATAACTCAATTACCGACGCCCCGAAAAAACTCGGTTATTAAGGCGGGTGTGCCCTAACTACCTCGCCTCGATGGATCGCGGGTTCGAATCTTGCCTTGCCTCGGGTATCGATGTTTGCGTTGTGTGCCGTGGCATGATGAAGCTCTACAAAATGCGTTTGGAACCCTCTTTCTCTGCCACACCGTGTCTGCCAGATCTTCTCTCTCTCTCTCTCTCTCTCTCTCTCTCTCTCTCTCTCTCTCTCTCTCTCTCTCGCCATCTCAAAATTGGCACAAATGTTAATTACAACATTGATATTAACACATGTCAGTGTTATGTGAGTGAGCGAGTGTAGTTCGAGTTCATACGATTGCATCCAGATGTTCTCACTCTCATGGTCCAAAACAAAATCAAACATTAATTACACTTTATTTTTATTCAATATATTCTGCGTTCCATTTGTTCAATTCCTCATTTTAAAAGTATATTCTTAAGCTTCAAATAACTGTGTATTACGAGTCTCTCGCACTAAATCGCGCTCCAAACTAGGAATTTTGGATAGGAATAAATCTGACATTTTTTGTCATACTTGTTTAGAAAGTCTACCTATTGTCATGGTTTCTATACACACACACACACACACACACACACACACACACACACACACACACACACGCAACCACAACCATTTTCTCGCTTTCTTTACAAATACAAATAAAATTACTTTCATAACATCTAAATCCTTGCCTTTCTAATACGGGTTGTGATATTCCATTTCAACAAATTTATAGATCGTGAGTTCGCGAAATCGATCCTATACAGGAAATCGAGAATAATATTACCATTACTTCAGGAAAATGTATATATTTTAATTATTCCCTATCATTTAGGTTGTTGGTATTTGATAATAATAATACTAATAATAATAATAATAATAATAATAATAACTTCATGGAATCTGTCATAAAACCGTATGAGAATACCGGCTTTGTTTATTTCTTGATCTGTTGACAATAATATTAAGCGAATTCTACCTCGCTTATGACGACATTAAAACACATATGCATACATAAAAATAAAACACACAAAATTCCCTTTGACAAATGAACTACAATCTAATATTAACAATACATCTTTGCTTCCAACATTCACACAATGAAATATTACCATCATTCACTCGAGTGCACTCTACCAGTTTGAATAATTTGAAAAATGGCCATGTCTTTTCCCTAGGATCTTAAAACTAACAATCTTAGCCTTGCTATAAATTTTTGATGATGGAAAACAAAAATATAATGTCTTTAAGCTTCCTTTTTTGCTGCATGACGATTGGCTGCCACTGCTGTCCACATTCCACCGTTTAAAATTCCAAAACAAATTTATATTTTCGAAACTAAAACGCGAAATTATAAAAGTGTTCACCACTGTATCACAGTCTCATCTCATGAAGTTTTTTTGATTCTACAATCAAAATAACACGCGATGCGTTTACTATGGTAACTCAAGATCATCTCACCCAGTAAACATTCCTTCGACCAAGTACACGATGCGCTCGCCGCGGTATCTCAATCACATATATGGTCTAAAAAACCTTGTTGTTCTGATTCGCTATGCCGCGTAGTTTTTTAACAAATAAAAACTCTTCTCTGACAATCTACTGTTTCTTTACGTCCTTTTTTGTATTATATTGTCTTTCATAGCCTTTTAACGTTGCCATAAATTCCTGAATATATTCCAAGATATTTATAATATTCGTAACCCTTTTTCTAATTACTTGTTTTCTTATTTGAACATATTATCAGTAATCGTTCGTCACGCTAGTGAGAACATTCGACTGCCTCATTCCTAATGTGGAAAATTAATTTATTATCACGGAAATCTTTTTATTTACGAAATACTATATGGTTGCGACGTGTCACTATTTGTAAATATGTCCTGTTTTTATTTATTGACATTCTCACAGTTTATTTTGGGCACAGTTCTTGAGAATATCAGTAAATTTGAGAAAACAGCTTTCATTCATGCACTTTCACATGTTTTTTTGTTCTTACTGACATACGATATTAATATGTTTTTAGTCCTAATTTCAATGTTTCTGTATTTATTTTGGACGCGTCGGAATAGACCGTCGTACTATGCTACCTTTATTTCAGGGCAGATAGCATTCTAACTTGTAAGGTTCATTTCAACTTGCAGTATACATTTTATCATCGAATATATCGACCTGAGATTTTGCTTTCATTAAGAAGTAAGCAAGCGAAACATCTGTGTTGAAAATTGCGACCTTCTTCTCACTGCACCATTTCTGAAACAAATCCTTTTGGGTCTTTCTCTGGACTTGCTTGGAACTTCTCCAACATTTCTCGTGCCATTTCCAGAATGTTTCGAGAAATTTCCATATTTTCTTCGGTTGAATTTACTTCGATACCTTCTATTTCTAGTTTGTAAACGTTCAATTGTTCGCTTATTTGTTGCGAAATTAGATCGGTATCAGTGAAACCTGATCGCGAATTTATTACGAAAATAATTTATATTATATAAATGATGGGTAAAATATGCAAGTATCACGAAAAATAGTGTACTTTCACGGGCGAAACAAGGTCTTTGTTGCTCTCGATTTATTTGCGTCCCTTGGACTAATGCCCTCTTGTCGCAAGATTCAAACCTCCAGAAAAATGTCTTTCTTTCTTCCCTTGTGACAAATGGGTGTGTGTGTGTGTGTGTGTAAAATTGCGTACTAATACTTCATATTTTTTGAAGATGTCCTATTATGTATTTTTTCTTTTACTTCTTTATTTTAAGAATTTTAGTTTCTCAGAACCATGCTGATAGTTTCACGGTTCTTTTAGAGGACGAACCACATGATTGTGTTTATTGTCTAAGTCAGAAAACAGTGGCCTACGTTACTCGCTGAGATAAGATTCTTTTGTTTAGATTAACAACAGAGGATTGCGGAAAGTGTGTGGCATTTTGTTATCACGACACACGCGAAATAGCCTTCATGTAGCTCCCGAACTCCAGCCATCTTATCGCCTATTGTGCAAGATTGTGAGTGACTAACACTCTTGAAAAAAGACGGTTCTGTAATTCCGTTCGTTTACAACAGTGTTCTTTTACTTTTCTTGTTCATTATATTCTATATAATAAATATTACTCAACAAAAAATAATGGACCGAGCTGTAGCAGCAGCGCGGTGGCAAACGAGAATGAATCGACTACACATCTGCTAATTTTGGAACTAATGGTGATGAAAACTGGGACAGAGCTTTTCATATGTTTCGTAATCTTTTTAGTCTAGGGTAGCGTTTTAGAGCTAGACCATCCTCTTCCCAGCTGCTACTTCGGCGCCGAAAATGCGTTTTTTCATATTTTCTCATTTGTTCGGTCCCCTAACAGTAGAAATGAAATATGACATTAAGAATATTACAGAAGAGTAGAAACCTGGTTCTGTATGCGAATTATCATTTAACAATTTGAACACGTTTTGGAAAATATGTCTGTTGACCGTTTCTGAAAATGCCTAAATTTGAGGTCATTTTCTCGGAAAGCTTTCGGTTTTCAAGAAACCTTAAAAGAAATCCTTTGAAACATTTGTCCTCACAAACGCAATTTTTGTATAAACACGCCCTTAATATAACTATTAACAAGTGAAGGAAATTTGAAAAAACGGTCGGCCAGACGGACATATGGTCGGCCAGACGGACATATGGTCGGCCAGACGGACATACGGTCGAACTGACGGACCTATGGTCGACCTGACGGACATACGGTCGACCTGACGGACATACGGTCGACCTGACGGACATACGGTCGACCTGACGGACATACGGTCGACCTGACGGACATACGGTCGACCTGACGGACATACGGTCGACCTGACGGACATACGGTCGACCTGACGGACATACGGTCGACCTGACGGACATACGGTCGGACATGCGGACACGCGGACAAGGACATGCGAGCAGACGGGACATGCTCCTCCCGCTCCTCTCACCAATCCGCTCATTCTGCTTCTTCCGCTCCTTGCTTTCCATTTTCCATTCGCTTCGCTTACTCCTTCGTTCCAGCTTCATAACGAATGTTGATACCCCTACCACAATTGGGCCTAGAACCTACGACCTTCCGGTCTATGAAGCTTTAATTGTTGACTGGACAATGCATACGTCATCGCAACTAATTGGACAATTTGTATACATATATCATCAATAAACATCTCATTAAGTATTTACCATCTGAGTGCTTAAAACTGAAAAGTTGCACATTTTGAACAAATTCACCTATTTTAGTTGTAGTTTACTTATTGATTTACGTGCATATATTTTTATTTATAATTATTAGTGGCTGTTTATTTATTTAATTAAATTATTAATGGCGGGCTGGCCTGCCAATATTGCTATGGTAGACGTGCTTTAGCAGTCTCGGTTCGAATCCCACCTGCGCCATGAAGGTTTGCTTGTTGGAATTGCATGAATGAAGTTGAGTTGTGGCATGATGGAGGTTATCCGACCACCATGTATTACTTTAAACTTTTGTTGCTTCTACCATAGCTTCGGTGGCTCAGGGCATCGACTGATGGCACTGCAGTGTCTCTAACCGGGGGGTCGTAGGGTTCGAGTCCCGATGGTGGTAGGATTTTCAACACTCGCTAGATAACTAGGTCGAATTCAACAACTGTACGAGAATTCTACCGGACTGCTGTTCTGATCGGTAGTTTCCCGTAGTTTCTACGATCGATACCAAGTGAATGCCAGAACAGAACCCTAACAAACAGGTCATGAACCACGCGTGAACTTTTCTTTCTATTCCTTGTTCTATCATCACCCTTACTTAAACATACTTACACGCACTACACTACCATACAAATCTGGAGCTTAGGTCTTGTCCCGGCTGGGATCCATCCGCTGGAGGAAGATATCTGAATGGGGAAAGCCCCGCAAGTCGACGTGAAGATAGGTGCCGGATCTCACCATCCAGCGGGGGAAGAACACCTCCCGTGATAAAACATGCACTACACGTGTGGGACTAATTTCAATAGCGGACGCGCCCGGAAACACGAAATAATCAATGTTGCTTGCTTTCATTCCTGGCCGCCCTTAGTGGTGTAGTGGCATTGAAGCATTGGCGCCGAAGAACGAATTACATCCGAGCTGGGGATTCGACTCTCATGGAAGGCGCGAGTGTTGTGTGTACTGGCATGGTACGCATTCCTAGTTCAACATCTTTTACCCTTCAACCTAAAATTCAACCTTCATTCTTCTCCTTCTCCTTCAGTTATGTGGGCGTGGAGAAGTGCACGGCACAAAAATATACTGATTGCAGTGTCAATGCCTCTGGCAATGGACGGGAGGACTGAAGGAACCACGGGGGCCGCGCCTGGATGAAACGGTTTTAGAGCCGGGGGGGGGGGGAGACGTGCGGAGGCACGGGAAGGTGCGAAGAAGTAAACCAAGAATTCACGCATTAAATGAATCGTCTAGTTGTGCCCGCCCGTGGGTGATTTTGCGACCAGTGTGCACCGCTCCCAGACGCCTAAACCGCGGACGACAGCCGAGTAGCGGGCTGCGGGCTGCAGGTGCTTCCGCCGTCGCCGACGCCATCCGACAGTGGGTCACAAGACTCGCCTGGCGTTTTTACTGTAATTTCAAAACAACCGTTCCAACCAACGAAAGAGAAAGACAAATGAATTAGAGAATGAATGGGACCTCGTTACAGATATTATTCATTATAATTCGTTGAATCTTTCCATTAATAATGTATATTTTACAGTTTTTGTTCAAATACCTATTGTCCTGGTTAAGTACTTTTTGGAAAAATGGAATATCTAAAATAAATAATTGTCATTTAATAATAAATAATATTGAATAATAAATAATAAAAATATTTATATTTGGAGTAAATGTTGTTTAATGCAGTTTCACGAAGAATTTAAGATTTGCATTATTACTTTACAATAATAATAATAACAATAATAATAATAATTACAATTATTATAACAATATTATAATTTGAAAGGAGGTGAATGGTTGGAGTTAAAAATAAACTTTTGATTCTCAGAAGGGTACTTCGTTTGACTAAATTGCTCAGCGATATTCTTTCTCAAATAAATTAGTATGTGGTTGTTCAAAGTCCATTTTCTCCACAAAGGCATTAAATGTACATTCTTTTATTAAAAACACTTTTGTTCCTGGAGCAAACCAACGTTTCGTTCGCAGTAGATGATTTTGTTCCTTAAGTAAGAATTACCAAATGTCATAAAACTTTTAATTTTTAAATATTTTTTTTACGTTGAATGAATATGAGCTGCCAAATTCAAAAGACCTGTTTATGTTTCTCCCAAAGTCAGTCTTTCTCGCAGGATCACCTTGATCCCACTTTCGCCAACTGGCTTTCGATCTCGGCTTTTGCGAGCGCCAAAGAAAGCGAAACGCGGTCCGCCGCCGGACGACAGGTGCGTCTACAGCGCCCTGCAACGCCTGCGGGGGCGCAGGAGGATAGGTAGATATTAAAGTTCGCTTTGAGCTAATGCTCGGTGGCAAACATGATTACAACTAGATTTACAATTACAAAACTATTACGAATTTTTACAAATAGAATTACAATTAAAATTAGAGATTGATATTATTGATTGAGTTATAATTAATTTTTAGTTATCTCTAAATTGTATATAATATAATAAATATAAAAAACATAACCAATAATAATAACAACAACAACAACAACTTAAAAATTACATCAAAGCCAATAACAGTGTGAATAATAATTTAATCATCAGTAATAATAATAATAATAATAATAATAATAATAATAATATAATAATAATAATAATAGCGATAAAAGTCTTAGTAGTATTAATGATGATCTAGAAGGAGATTAGTATATTTTTAAATTTCACTACATTAGAAGGAAGTCTAGTGCTTTTGCAGGTAGTTTGTTCCAATCTTCTAAATTACGATTCCCAAAGAAGATCTTGCCTATATCTGTTCTTTAACGCTTGCGTTGACGATTACAATGATGCTTTCCTTTTTTTATGCACTTACCTCTCCCCTGTCTCCAAGGAAATATTAGAAAACGCGGAAGTGGACGTTCGCCGCATGCCGCAGTCGTGATGATTTTCCGGTTGTCTGGGAAAGAAATGATCGTGAACACTTGATGTGTATTTACTCGCGAACCCCTTGGGATGAATTTACTCGCGCGGGACGTTTGAATACTCCCTCAACATCAGAAAACCAAATTATAAAAATAAAGAAAATATTCGGTAAGAAATAAGGTATACATAATCAGATATTTTCATAGCTTGTTTCGTGAAGTAAACTATAAAATGTAGCGCACAATGCGATGGTAAGGATTCGGAGGGCACTGCCTATACACATCAATTCTCGTGGTTCACTTCGGCAATGTGCTCTATTTACAGCGTCTGCCGTTTTTGGTGTGGCATTTATTTATCTGTGGTAAACTATGTAATTTCGATGACAGCATTAGTTATTATCACTCTTTTTCGGTCAAATGAACTCCGACACTTTGAGAACGTAAGTGCATGGTTGTCATGCGCCTGCATTTCGTAACACTGCTAGGTTACACAGATGATCAGGCGGGGCATGGCTATTATTGTAAAGATGCAACTTGCGAACTACTACACTTACGTGAATGCAACAAATAAAAATGTATTTGTTGCATTTAATTTGTTTAACTGAAGAATACATAAACTGGTTTGCGTTAGCACCGTCTGAGAAGTAACTAGAAAACAACACGTAGATCATGAAATATCCAAACACTTCACGCGAGTAATGGAATATAAAAAAGACAACTTAAGAAAATAATGAAAGCTTTTGGTGTGAAACACATCGAACGAACTGCAGAATACATCATCCATATACATCATCCATCATCCATATCCGTAGTAATGGGATAACCTGCGTGTACCTATGTGTGCCTATGTGTGTGTGTTCGTCACTCATGGTTAGACATCTTTCGGCGCATCATTTCGAGACAAATAAGAAATCATTTACGCGACTTAGTATCCTTATGGGGAACTGACATTTTTTCCCTAACTTAGAACACTATTAAAGAATTCTCAAAACAAACGTGTCTCGGGGGATGTTTATGCATCTCCGAAGAGTTATGAGGGCATTTTAAGGCACCCAAAAATGTGATCAGTTGTTAATTCGATTCTTTTTGATAAGACGAATTGATTGCTTGCTTTCCCGAATTCTTCTAGAATATACTGACAGAATTGTTAAAAACTTGATTGTTTTCAAGTTTTGGAGGATTTCAAGACAGGCTGCAAGGAGATTTCAGAGTCAGGTTGATTAATTGATAACTAGTGATTCTGGGCGCATCAACGGCTAAGGTCAATTTTACCGTAAGTGTAGTGCATATTTTTTCTCTCGGGAGGTGGTAGTCTTCTTGCCCCGCTGGATGGCGAGATCCGGCGCCGACCTAGCGGGGTTTTCTCCGACCAGGTATCTCCCACCAGCGGGACACCGCTCAAGCTGGGACAACTTCTAATCTCCCGATCGTCTCCCGGCATGTGTAGTAGTGTGGTGCATGTAAGTGTGTGTGTAAATAACGGGTGAAGTTAGGATAAGGAATGTGAATGAAAGATCGCGCCCGGTCCGTGGTCCATTTGGTAGTGTACTGCTCCGACATTTGCCTGGTATTAATCGGAGAAGCCACGGAAAACTACCGATCAGACCGGCTGGCCGCTAGAATTATCTTCCAGACAGGGACAGAACTCGACTTAGCTATTTGGCTAGTGTCTAAAATCCTGCCACCGTCCGGATCAAACCCCAAGACCTCCCGGTCATAGGCACTAGAATGATATCAGTTGAGTCACATCTCTGAGTTTGAGTCGTTTGGAATTCTACCGGCACAGCTTAACAAAAACGTCATGGCTTGACTAATGTGATTGAAAATAATTAAATCGAATTTTGTAATGAAATGTTACAATTAAACGTAATTATCTTTTTACAATTTTTAATGAAATATTCTGTCCAAGTTTGGAGAAATAAGGCAACTCTATTACGTTGAAAAATTACATTTATTTTGAATTTGCATATCAGAAATAAACATCATTAAGATGAAAATCTGCTGGAGACGCCTCACTAAGCTAGTAGTATATTTGTACGGTTAAGCTGAAATTATATTGTGATTTTTTATTGGGTTGTGCTAATATTTAAAAACACTCTTAAGCATTCTCAAAAGGTTCTGACCACCCACTTTTGTCGCATATCTGAAAAAGTTTCTGACTTACAGCCGCGACCTTTTTGGAAGGAAATTCGGGTAAAGCTTATTGAATTTAAACCTGATTTCTCCAAAACTATAGTTTCTATCTTCAACTCCAGTATGTAACTTTAATCAATTAATTGTCTCTTTAACTAAACGATTAATTTTCAAAAAAATTGACTATACTAAGTTTTAAAACAAAGATTAACTGAATAATTTCTTGCAAGAATGTCAGAGCTCAGAAAACACTTTTGTTGAGATTATTTAGTAGAACTAGTAAGTTAAGTAGTATTTAGAGAACAAATAATGATATCCTTTCTTTGACATGCCTAATACTTCAAAAGGTGTGAGACGTATTACACAAGTTCAAAATTACTCGCATCCTTACTGTTAATATTGATAGTAAATATGTAGACTCTATCTGTTCTCTGTAATTAATGCCTGAAAGAAATGCATTTTAAACATTTGACTTTCGAAAATAAACACAAGTATCCTTATTGTCTTCTGTCTTTGATGACGTTTCATTGATCCTCTGTGATCTCTAATAAATGCCTTAAAAATGTAAGAGTACAGAATATCGTTTATATTTTATCATCCACTAATTGTATTAAGAAAATAACGTTGAAAGGATCTTGATAGCGTAGTAACACTTTTTAACAAACGTAATTTCAATATTCAATCCGTATGCTGTTTTATACTTCTTATAGATTCAAGGCGCCCATTTCGAACAACAAACTTCCAAACTAAAAGCGATGAATATTACAAGACCTAACTAACCAACACCGCGAAGTGAAAAAGAAATGAATATTGCCTTCTAGTCAACAGCCAACCCGGCGATGCAGGTGATGTGCATTAAATGCTGAATTTCGAAAGGGCCGAGACCGTTGGCACGGTGGCCTACAAACGCAGTTGCTCGCGAGGCGTTATTTACGGCCGGGAAGCGAGGAGAGGTCCGAATGCACTGCGGACGCTGCCCCGACCAGCCCCGCCTAGCACCGTCCCGCCTAGCACGCCCCGCCTAGCACCGTCCCGCCCCGCCCGACCCCGCCCCGCCCCTCCCCTGCCGCCCGCCCCCGCCCCTCCCCTGCCGCCCGCCCCCGCCCCTTTCGGCCCGCCCCGCCCCGTCCTGCCCGACCCATCCTGCCCGGCCCCGCCCCTCCCGGTCCCGCCCCGCCTCTCCCAACCCCGTCCCGACCCACCCCGTCCCGCCCCGCTCGGCACCGCCCAGCCCGGCCAGCCCCGCCCCGCCTCGCCTCGCTCAGCACCACCCCGCCCGGCACCGCCCTGCCCGCCGCCTACCGTCCCTCCCACTCTGTACCCGCCCCGCCACTCCACGCGCCGCCACTCTGCGCCCCGCTTCTCCGCCACTGCGCGCCTCGCCCTTCTGCACCCCGCCCTTCCGCGCTGCGTCCACTGCGCCGTTACGTATGCTTCGCCTATAAAACCTTGCGCGCGGCAGGTGCTGGAAGCGAAGGCCAGGAGGTCGACGCCGCGCCGTTTCGCCTTCTGCTGTTCTGTGACAGTGTTTCAACCGTAATATATGTGGATGTTCAACGTACACTCGGGGAGGAAGAAACATTTTTTTGCCAACTCTGGTCTCAAAATTGCCTGTTTTTTATTTTTAATTAAGTTCTTTTTGTATCATTGTATGTTCAAATTTGGATTTTTTTCTTCTGTTCTCTGGTAGATGGTACCATGATAAAGAAGGATGTAAGGAAGTGTCACCTTCTCTGCCCCGAAAAGCAGGGCAATAAATTGCCTGACCATTGAACACGTGTTTCATTTGAAAGCTATTAAAAATTAATTTGAGTAATTAGAAATTTATCCGTAAAATTAAATTGGCTAGGTAGAAATAAAATATATTTTTAATTATTAAACATTTGAAATGTAGGTACCTTTTTCGAAAACTTTCTTTCCTCTTAACTTCTGGAATTACTATTGTAACTGAACGTAGGAGGTCAATGGATAATTATTACAATCGGTGACGGATCCTTGATAGTATCTGCATTTTTGAAGAAAATCGGCATGCAAGGTCTTTAAAGAGTACGTTTCCTGGAAAATATTCGAAGTGCTGGGATTTAGAAGACATCGGCCTTCGGATATTTAACAAAGGTAATGCCCTTCATTCTTGGGATGTAACTGAATGAAATAACTCGTGACTGTGTGTGAAGATAAGATACTATTTTTTATGAAACTGACTCCCTCCGCGACTATTGTCAGAGTAACTGTAGTCCCTCGAAAAAATTGTTCCCGGAAAGTGACGTCAATAGTCAATATTTACTTTTATCGTCCAGATAACGGTGATAATGGCTGTGTCGATCTCGAACCGAAGTTTCACCACATTTACAATCGTGAATATTTCGCGAATGCCTTGTTCGGAAACTAGTAAGTAGGTTTAGATTTTTAATTGACCCCTTTTAAGCAATGCAGGGGGGGTCGGGCATAGGCGTCAGCAGCAGCTGAACACGAGAAAGAGACAAATTATTATTCTGGACCCTCCTTACCATAAACTTTTTTACTCAATATGGCATTTTACTAGTAAATAAATAAACTGCAATTATAATTGAATGGTACAATTAATAAATTCAGTGTATTTTATTTTGAACTATTTACTATGTCAGATGTCTTGAAGCATATCTTCCCTAAAATTCATAAAACAAATTTCCCAAATTGTCGGAGTAAAAAGGTTTAATTGACATAAAATGTCTTATTACGTAAAGCTTTAGATGTCACATTTCAAATTTTTATTATGATGGTTAGTTAGCAGAAACGTTTTTAGAGATTCGTTGCTCACAGTGCTCGTTGGGAACCTACAATATTTAAAGCATGAGAAGCAGTTGCAGGGAATTTATAGTAGTCATTGGTTTTGTTCTTTCGACGTATCAAAAAGTTGGTTGTGACGTGAGAATCTTCGATAATTCCCGTCCTAATCAAATACTATATTCGCTCAGAAAATGGAAGAATCGTATAAAAACTTGTTAATGCGAATTGAAATATTTGCTAGAGTTAGTTCAATCCTTGGGAACTCTCGAAAGATAGCGAGGAAATTCCAGTTGCTAGTTGATCAAAATCCTTGTATCTGCTGTAAGAGGAAAAAAGCAACGCAAACGTTCAACGCATGTTCAAAACTATAAAAAGATATCGAATAATGAGGTTCTTCTTTCCTAATAATTTATTCATCTATGGAAGTAAATAATCACTTAAGTATGTGTTTAGAATGAAGATTAATAAAGTACACATGAGAATTTCGAGTTAGAAGTTCGATTATTTTTCCATCTATAGTTCTTTTTGAGCCAGTTTATCTTTTCTTTTCTCTTCTTTTTTCCTGCCAGTCGTTCGCAAACCGGCCCTACAAGTAGCGCGTATGTGGAGGTGAAGGTTATCACTCGCTGGCCTGCTAGCCCACAGACGGTCCTCGCTGCACAGTGGATCGACGAACCACCTAACATAGGAGAAATTAATAGTAATTTATTTTGCAAGACGATACAGTAGCTTTTCCATCACGTGTAATATTTTTTTTCCATTTATTTGAGTAAAATTCAAAAAGCTCTTGTGAAGTTACGTTAGATTAAATAATTTCGTGCCCCGCAGAAAGGAACCCTCGCGAGAAAAGTTAATCATTGTTCATTACCTACAGGTAAAAGTAGACACTAAAATATTAAATCATTACGAAGCGTTGTATAATATAATGTAATCCCAGAAACAAAATTTTACAAGTAAATGTAATAAAGCAAAGTTGAGTTCCTAAGTTAATTTAGTGGATAAATCAGGTGAATAAATCCCTAAAAACCCAATCCTGACAGAAGTCAAAGAAATTCAGTTTGGGGGAAAAAGTGTTTTAAGTTTTATTTGGTCATGAGATGCAGGAACCACACGCTTACTTATTGATAAATTAAGAAGTTAACATTATTAAAAGAATTTGTGAGAGAACTGTAAATAATAAATGTTTTAAATTGTTATAAAATAGGCCATATTCAAAATTTATATTTTTCGGGTAGTGCTGCAGCACTTACTATACTTGAATATTAATTTGATAGATTGCAATGGACATAAACAGTAGGATTGTTATATTTGGTAAAATAAAAATTTGTTTTCGTTAATCCCCAAATTCTAATTAAAAAATTACAAAAACAAATTAGAAGAAACAACGAATTTTCAAAATAAATACCCGTAACGATAAAGGATAGAAGTTTTAAATGGCAATTATGTGTTTGATGCTTGAAAAACTTACACCCGAACTTTATTTTCCATTTAATTTAAAAACTGGTTCACTAACGTTTTGGGGGTTGCATATTATGAATATTGAGCCACAATATGTTTCTCAGTTGTGCGACAGGTATTTTGCGCGACCCAACTTGTGGTGCTGAATCACTTGAGACCTCGGGGCCTCCAGTGCAAATGAGCTGGTTGGCGCTCGGCACGCGCTCCGCGAAATAAGAGCAAAACTCCCCATCTAGAATGGTCTACACACCATCTGTATATTTAAATCAATAAGGGTTTTCGTTTATAAAGAAATTTTAGATTACTATGCAACCAAATTACGTAATTTATGCTTTAAAAGACAGTTATCCCCAGATATGTTATCGGTTTTGCAGTACAAATGTTAAATATTAATAATATCTTAACATTAATAAAATGAACGCATATCTGCAGTCATTTGTTAAATATTTTGTAGTGAGAGTTATACCTGATCGTAGTTTTGTCACGTGGGTCGAGCAAGTCTGTATGTGTCACGTTGTAGTAATGTTTACCTATTTAATAGGCCACGACTGTACAAAACATGGATATTGCAACAGAAAGTAGACATCTTATTCACATTAAATGCAAAGTATGACAGATCATGTGAAGCTTTGCTACAGAATGTTTGCTTACAATATGCCTGAATAATCACACAGTTTGATCCTCTTACGGGTTCATTTTCCCCCCACGTGTTTTATTATTGAAGACAATGCTTCTCAGACATTGATCCAAGGACTTGAAATCCTCTGAACTCAGTGATTAGTTTAATCTAAACAAATATATTAAAACCAAAAGTATTTTCATTTACATTGAAATAATATGGGTTAGTTATATTGGGACAAAGGCAATAGCTGTTGGAATACGATACAAATATTTAAAATTCTTGAGTTTACAAAACTGTTGTTTCTGTGGATTTCTTCACCCTTACCATCAAATTGTGACAGGTTTCCACGAGTACTCATTTATTCATCCAAGTTTACGTTTCTAAAATCATTTGTTTTCAACCATCCCGACACTTTGAAGCAAGTGCGACGAGGAATAGTTCAACAAATAGTCATTTTCAACAAAATCATTATTTTTGAATCCCTTCCCATTCGTAAAATTTTGCGTCTAAAATCTTCTACTCCTGCAAGAGTAAATTAGAATTAAAACATATAATAAACCCCTTGTTTATAACTGTCATATGTACAAAAATGTAATGTCAATAGTACAACAAATAATTAAACCGCGAATGAATTAAAGGAAATAGTGAACTTACAATGTGTTAAATTATTTTTAATTATATTTATTCATCTCGAAAAAAACATCACATACATTTGTAGCCTAATGACAAAATAATAAATTAAATGTATTATTTCTGTAATCGTAGAAGAATGAAATCAAGCATTAAGCAATATATGCTTCATTCTCGAATTTCCTTTTATTCAGCGAACATTACGTGCACTGACAGTGCATTTTGCATTACGACGTACTCTCAGGTTAAATATATACGGTGTTTTCGCGGTAAAATATTTTTCCGAGACTCTCTTCGCGTGTAATAAAAATAAATAATAATAATAATAATAATAATAATAATAATAATAATAATAATAATAATGTATACTTTTAAATTACTCCCAACCCTCTCTCAAAGTAAAATTTGGAGCAAAGTACAATACCAGTCTCCTTCACCCAAAAGTGTGTACGTGTTTCTTAAAGTATCCCCAAATAGTTTTGTCTCTGGATTTGGAGCCGTGGCCCACTGCGAGCAGCCGTCGTCGCGCCGCCAGACCCGCACCGGAAGCACCTGCTGCTCTGCGCTCAGACGTGGCGCAGAGCGAATACTTTCGAGATCCCGTCGGGCGAAAATGAACGACTTGAAAATTTCGGTGTTTACTGTTTCACTCCTGCACAGAATGTACGGTTTCTCCGTGGCGGCAATGGGGTAGACTGCCTACCCTGATGAAGTCGTACTAGTTTAACACATTTCATAATAATAAAAAACTTTAATGACTCTTATAATTTTAATATGATATAGATATTATTCATCTAGAAATGTGTTATGAACATTTAGTTATCGTTGCACGAGCCGTATTTCTATTTAAAGCTTTTTCTAACAGCCCTTGCGCAAAGCAGTCAGTCTCGTCTCTTCTAGTCACTTTCCCCAAAGTAGGCAAGCCCGAGCGCTGTCAAAAAAATCAATGTAAAAAAATTGCCCTGGGTAATGTCAGAAAAGATCACATATAATTCAGTGGATTTTAAACGTATGGAGAAAATGAATTAGACTTCAAAAGCAACGCATTGTCGAAGCAACACACAAACTCGCAACGCAACTTCATGATAAGAAAGTGGATAAAAATAGACAAATTACGAGGAGTACTCGTAGACATCGCAGTATTATCTTGCTCAGCCTGAACATTTGTTCACGAGCCGCCACTGCTATTTCTTTGATACAATGCTGAGAAGGTGTCACTAACCCCCTAACGCGAAATTTTAACGATTCAATGAACGTAATGTTTTATCATATGGATGTTGAAGTATGCAATGGAAGGTCATAAGAACCGACTCATGGATTTTTATGACCTCTTGCGGTGTTTGGTGAAGGGCTGAATTCCTGGCCCGTCTTGTGAAGAAGTGCGTCAGACAATTGTGAGTGTTGTAGAGGAAGAGAAATACATGAAAGTTCAAAACAGGCGATTGAGCTGAACAGATAGAATATTATTTCCGCATCGATATCATTGAATATGAAGTGTTTTTTGATGATGTTTATTCACAGTATTAACTAATCTTTTGGAATATATTTTCATATATTTATGATGCAGATTAGTATTGAAATGATATGTTTATTAGAGATATTTTTAGGCATTATTGTGGCTGATATAAAAATAACATACTACATAAGAAGCGGGGAGAGTTTATAAGTTGAGATTCGATAGTACGCTTGGGTTAATTAGATATTTCGTGAACCATGACTCCCTACATTTCTAACGGAATTATTAGTCAATATTTTTCGTTACTAATGCCGAGTAACACAATAATGTTAGCAAGAAAGTTTCGAAACAGCTGTTGTTGTTTTTTTACCTATGATTGCATTCTTCATAGTCTGCTTCTTTGGACGGCAGTTTTGTAACATGTTTGACACTTTTCGCGACTTCTCAGCAGATATTAAAAGAATGTATGATGGGAAATGAATGAAAGATAAATACTGTTTGTGCAAAAAGTAATCTTACTCTTACAACATTAGAAGCTGTCTGTTAATACGAAACACGGAAAGTAAGAAATATGTTAAGTTTAAAATAAAAATGAATAGTAAAATTCGTTTAAAGTATTTGAACGTCAAATCCACGAGACAAAGTGATCGAGCAGTCGAAATAAAAAAGGGAAATGAAGTAGAAAATAATGGATTTACCAACCTTTTATCAACCACTAAGCGCGTAGCACTGAGAAGTAGCAAAGTATGGTTTATCTTCAGTAAAAAATTAATCAGAACAACTTGGGAGGTGAAAAGGGACAGCAACCGCGCAGAAACTAGTGATGCTACCAGGAAAGTAATTACAAAATTGCACAATAAGGGCAAATATTTCTAAAAGATATCCGATTTTTTATAACTGAGCAATCAATAATTGATAGGTTTTTCGTTCAAGAGATACATTGTCCCCAGGGAGAGAAAACAAAAATTTGCAATGAAGTAAATAAACAATTTATTCTTTGATAAATTAAAATAGGGCCCCAACCTTTGTGCTGTGAAATTCCCCAAGAGGAATTGAGAAAAGGTGAGGTTGAAGGATCAGATAGTGCAGTGTATAATATTTTTAGAGGAAAAAGGTATCATGCTTGAAAAATGATATACATAGATAAATAAATCAAATTACATACACCAATTAAATTCTGCTAAAGAGTACCGAAATAAAAGATAGGAATTTTGGAATTCAGGCATATTTTCAAACAAAAAGAAAAGTTTTATTTTGGTTATGGGAGACGCATGGTATGGCGCAATCTTAATGCAGAACTGGACCCTCAACATGTGCCTACGGCGAAGCATGGTGGCGGTTCCTTGGCAGTTTGGGGTGCTTAAATGCTTCACGAGTGGCATTCTGCATGTAATCGATGGTGTGATGGAACACAAGATGTATATTCGCATATATTCGCAAAGAAAAATCTTCTTCTTAATGCACTGGAAATGGGTATTGGAAATATCTTTTTGTTTCAACATGACAGTAAACCGAAACATAAAACGTTCAATACTCGATCGTGGCTGCTCTACAACCACAACATCAATAACAAGCCACAAACAAATTCATTCACTTCAGTTTCTTGGCATTACATTTTTAGATCATATGTAGTATGTTCTTTGAACCAAAAAAAAAATAGTGTGTCTAATAAAAAGAATCTCTCAAGGAGAGATCCTCTAAGATCCTCTAAAAGAATGAAATGTAATTGATTCTCCCTCTACCACTGAGTTGTTGAAATCCGTGCCACAAAGCATTGGAAGCAATAATGAAAGCAAATGCATATCCTACACTGTATCAAGTGACCTAATGTTTTTGTTAAACGGAAGTGTAAGATGCCGCGTGGAAAAGAGGGGTATTTTCTTTTGTTTGTAAATATTTTGGAGTTTGGGATACTTTGCGCTTTTGTAATATGAGGAAATAAATCGTAGGATTCCTGGAGTCTTAATTCGGTTATCTGCATATTTCTCAAACACTCCATTCATATTTATAGATATTTTGTCACATTTTCATGGGAATACGATCACTTTCTACACTAACTGAAGTAGGATACAGTTAAAACCTATCGCAAATAAACTTAAAGTAGGTATCACAAATTTTAGTTGGATTAGCATTACTTAATAATCTTCTCATATACGTAACACTTGTGAATAAGACCAATAATCATTGAAGTTCCCTTATATTCCAACTTTAGTGGCTTCGCTGCAACTGATGTCTTGTCAACGAAGAGTTTTTTTCCCTACTGAACATTGGATCACAAAAAGCATCTCTGCCTCTTTTTAAGCTTACTTCTTTCACAGAGCTCTTGACTCATGCGATATAAAAGAAGCTTGCACTCCACAGTTTCTTAGTTAATCAAACAGTAGAATGTTGAATTTGTGAAAATCTCAGAAGTAGAACTTCAAAATACGATTGCTGATGAAAGAAAATAAGAATTTGTGAGATAATACTTTATTGATTGATATTATTGATAGATAGATATATTGATATTATTGATAGATATTATAGATTATACTTTATTGTATGAGATAATACTTTTCTCAAGCCACATTTGACTTACTATTTTATTGAACTATAGTGTGAACGACTGATAATGCACTACACATCCACTATCAGCGTGTCGGGGAATAACATATTTAAGAAGCAAACCTCAGAATTTATTCCTAGATAAAACATTGTGCAAATGAGAAATTAATAATTAACAAAAGATTAATATATCAAACTAGTCCCGAACAAAATTATATCTTGATAAGATGTATGAATCATTTCCAAAATACTAAAATAGGCTACGTGTTCTTTAAAAATAGATAAGTAGATAAAAAAGGAAATAATTAGATCAGGAGAGAACTTTTTTATTGCAATTCATGAAGTTCCCCAAATCGCTGGGAATACCAATATAGTATCTGTGTTATTTATGTTTGTATGATAACAGTCGTCACACTTTAATGACCTTGCTACCATTCACTTCAGAGGTCAACGAGTTCACTACTGTTCGCTCGAGCAAACTTTTATCTTCATGAAATGATTCAATGGATCCAAAGTAAACAAACTTGTAATGCAGAAAGTATTTCAAAAAAAGGAAATCATTTGTTGCACAAGAAATATCCCGTATAGTCTAGGAACTCCCCCGTTCAAAGAACATTCACTGGTATAAACAAGATGTTCATGATAGTTTCTAATTAATAATGCGAACATCTTTAAATAGCTTTGCTTTATTGTATCATAAGAGATAAATGCATGCTGAAATTATAATTGCAGCTTGTGAGTGACGCACTTATCTTGAATGTAATGAACACCCGTTGATTATGTGGGCATGAGTGAAATGTAAAGAGAATGTCTTTGTCAGAGTTACGTTTTTATTTTTGATTGTTTCTTTTTATTCCCAAATTGTTTTTACAGAGAAGAATAATTAGAAAAGGGGTAGTTTCTAATACAGTTATTACCTTATCATTATAAAGCCTTACTAATCTTCTCATCCAGAAATTGGAACTGAAAACGCTTCTTTTATATGTTGTGATAAAATAGGTTTGGGAATACAAATATTTTATTATATATGATTAAAAATATCAAACTATGTTCATATTTAAACACTAAATCCTTGACAAATGAATCCTATTTACAATTGCGATATTGCGATTGCATTACGCAATATCTTCGTGAAGAAAGACTAAATGTGTCTTTTCCATTTTTCAACTCTTTGAATAGTATCTTTTCTCTTTATTTTACATTCCATTGTTTTTTCAAGACCAGGGTTTAAAACAATATGTTCTCAGTAAACAAGTAGAAGTTCTCGCTATATTTGAAGGGTAGTTCTTGAAGCTTCCCCATAAAAAGACTTGAGCCCGACCAATAAGGGAAACGCCTCGAGTGAAATTTATGGAGTCGTTGGCGAGACTCCAGGGGGTCGAGGCAAAAGAATGAGTTCAGGGGGAGGGGAAGGAAGCCTTGTGGACATATTAGATGTCCCAATGGGACTCGGGTCTGAAATTGAACTCGGGGTATTGATTGTCTAAATGAAAAGAAATGGGGAACACGGGCGAGGCAATTGGCTGCGTGCTTACTGAAGTTGTTGGGAATGAAAGGACGCAAGCGAATTACGGGAGTAATTGTGACCAAATACGAAAGCGTATAAATGTATATTTCTAAAAACTTCGAGAATTACTTTGCAATGACGAAGATCCTTACCATGGTTGTGTTGCTGTACTAGTTAGATCCATTGCATCCGAGTGGAATGGAACCGTCTGTGAACACCACTAGCGCATAAACCATACGGTACAATTTATTAATAATTAAAAAATTGATTTATTTATCTATTTACTTGCTATTTTTACTTTCTCTCTACCGCTTAAGCAGTAGAGGGAAAGTTATGTAATGCTGCGGGAAATAGCGGCGAATTTCCGTAGAAGAACTCATCTTGCCGAACCCTAGGAAGGAAAAAGTGGATAAATCTAGTTATTAAATGTAGAAAAAAAATCCTTTGGTGGTGTAGACAGAATCCATGTTTTGTGGGTCTCTTGATACCGAAAAATCGAGTGAGGGCAAAAAGTCTGTCCTTATGTCAGTCTGTCAATCCGTCTGTGAACACCACCAGCGCCTAAAACATACGTAGAATTTTTTCAAAAAGGATACCGTCTGGTAATCTGGCTTGACTCGACGCTTTGCGGTTTTGTAGAGGGCCCGCTTCATTTACATGAAGTCTTTGGATCATTTTCAAAATTTTCTCAAAAATGGCTCCAAATATTTTTTTCAAATTTTTTGAAAGAACACAGTAAAGTACACTCATAAAGATGGCATAGATCATTTTTTCTCTGTTAACTCTGAATTTTCGAAAATTTTAAATGTTTGAAATTTTTGTCGGCTTATTCCTTCTATTACGAATGTGAAGGAAGAGATTTTTCCTTCAAGTAAAATTCATTGGTTGGTATTTCATTCAGGTCATGTTCATTTTTTGAAAATTTTAGTAGTTTCACAGAGAATTGCATGCTTCTGTGCAATATTAAAAATAACAAAAACAAGATTTTCTTGAAAGCGGTTCCAATTTTTTTCTTTAAAACTTAGGTAGGGCTAGTGATAAATATGCTCTATAAGGTGATATAAACCCCATATTACTCTATTTGTTTTTCAAAAATTGCAAAAATGTAATTTCTTGACATGTGTGTCACGTTATTAATATTTGCATATTGCATATTTGCATATTTGCACGTTATTAATATAGCCACGATTACTTTTGTGAGTATATGCGCTTCAAATGATGTCTGTTTTCTGTGAAAATGAGCTCAAAATTCCACATTTTCAGAAACGTGCAAACGTCATTTTCTCGAAAACTACTGAAACTGAATTTTTCTTCAAACTGTTCGTACAGATAGTGCAAAATGCACTATGTAAGATAACATAAATGACATTTTGCTGTATTTTGTTGTTTTTCAGTAATTACACAAATGTAATTTTTGAAATATCTATCACGCTTTTAATATGCACATTTGCAACGATTTGTATTCATTACTTGATTTGTAAGCGGAAGTGCTTCAAAAGACTTCCAATAAAGTTTTTCTAAAGCTCAAAAGATTTCTATGAAAGTTTCAAATTTCGCATTTGCAGTAACGCTTAAACGACATTTTCTTCAAACGGCTCAAACATTTTCAACGGAAATTTCCATACAGGACGAGGTTTTACTATTCTTTAATGTTCTTAAAGTAATATCTCGATTATATCAATAGGAAACCGAAAAATTGACACAATTTCAAAAAATTAACTTTGGGCAGCGATACATGGCAGCTGGTATGAGAATGGGGCAGGACCGATTGAACAATTTTTTGAGTAATTTGGCGTCAAACATAGTGGCCCGCTTCGAATTTCCTTCGAATTGTGTATTATTTAATATGCCTTGTTAGTTACTTACCTTCAGCTTAGGTTACACATTTACAAATTAATCTTTTAGAAATTATTTAAAATCTATTGGATAATCCATATTTTTTTGTTTGTGTTGCGAGGAATTTATTTTTATTTTCAATGTATTGATGTATTATCTTTAAAGCAAACTACAAACCTTAATTGAAAATGGTCCAATTAGGGTTTCTCTCTTAAAAATACGATTTTAATATAGTATAAACGAAAAATTGCTCCCCTTCAGGAAATATGAGCTTCGAATGCGAAAATGGCATTCCGCCCCACGAGACGGCAGCTATGGTACTGTGAATTACGTCTCATTATTGGGACATGATTTAACTGTATGAAACTGAAGTAATAATTGTCCCCGACCTCGATGGCTGAGATGTCTAGAGCGTGTGCCCATTCAGCACCTCAGTCTGATGGGTGGAGGGTTCGAGTGTTGCTGGGGGCGTGGTTGTATGTAGTACTTTGTCTTTCATTAATGTGTGTTGTTGCGGAAGGTCTTGTGAGCATTCTAACTACTGACCACAGGCCGCAGAGCCCCGCACCTAATGTTCTACAATTTTTAATGAGTTTTACAAAAAAATATGACTGAGATGTGTTCATTCGGAGAGAAATTGCTGTAGAAATAGAGGTACGTAACTAATACTAAGAGCGACAAAGTATGTGCTGTTTTGGCGCCACTGGTTTTACTCAGTATTGAGCTTCATATTTTCTCATGTTCTTTTAAGAGTTAAATGAGATATCTATAATTGCAATTTATTTTGAGTGAATTGTTTTATACTTCTGGGGGTTGAAACTTCTATGAATGATCAAAATATTTGTCTCACGTTGTACGTAAGGAAGTCACTATTGACCAAATGACCGTAATGTTTAACTGGCTGTAGCGTAAAGATATTTTTCTGCAATAGAATGGAAATCTTACATGTTAGCGGGTGATTCTTTTATGTTCTCAAAACTAGTGAGTGGGAAACTAGGGGAGTGTGTTAGGGCCATTGCTATTCTTAGCGTTTATTAATGATATTGCAACAGGAATAAAATCGAAAGTTAGACTTTTCGCCGATGATTGCATAATATATAGGAGTATTGGCGCGTCTTCGGATGAAAATGTTTTACAGAACGATCTTAACTGTTTATGGAACTGGGCGTGCAGAAATAAGATGGAATTAAATCCGGAAAAGAGTAAATTCATTTGTTTTACCAAATCTCGTTCGAATGTACACTCGAATTACAAGTTAGGAACTAACGATCCGCGTGTAAAAAACTGTAAGTACTTGGGTTTGGTCCTGCGTAGCGACTTGGGCTGGTCGGATCATATTAACAATACGGTCAAGAAATCATGGAGGGCGCTGCACTTTGTAATGCGCATTCTAAAAAACAGTAATTTGAATGCCCGATCCTTGGCATATACTTCACTTGTTCGTCCTATTTTAGAGTACGGAGCGGCCTGCTGGGACCCGTACAGAAAAGGGCAAATCGAGGCGTTAGAAAAATTCAAAAACGGGCCGGGAAGTTTGTAAGTCATGGACGCGTTGATGGACGAGATGAATGGGAACCCTTATCTAAGAGACGGGAACGGGCGCGTTTATGCGTAATGTACAAGATATACAAAGGGGACTCAGCATGTCAGTAAAAGATTACAGAAACCTGATTATAAAAGTAGAGGAGACCATCCCTGGAAAATACGATGTAGAAAGCAAAGAACTGATTAGGCAAGTTCTCCTTTGTGAATCGTACTATTAGATTGGAACAAACTACCTGCAAAAGCACTAGAGACTCTTCCTTCTAATGTAGTGAAATTTAAAAATATACTTAATTCTATGTAGGTCATCATTAATAATACTGAGTTTCATTATTATAATCGTCATGTCTCTTATACAGTGAAGTCATGGAAGGGGTGGGGAGTGTAGTGTAGTGCAGCGCAGTGAAATGAAGTGAAGTGGAGTGAAGTGAAGTGTTAGAAAAGCTATAAGTCAACATATAGATAACTAAAAATTAATTATAACTAGGATATTAATCTCTAATTCTAATTGTAATTATATTTGTAAATATTCGTAATATTTTTGTAATTGTCGTATCTAGTTGTAATAATGTTGTAATCCAAGTAATAATGTAATCTATTATGCAGACGTGCCTATCTATCTACTCATCAAGCGTTCTTTCTTACGCAGTTGTGAAGTCCATTTACTCGTTGCACTATAAAAGACCTCACAAGATTGAGGACGTTTGAACCAAAGGGTCATTAAAAAACTAGAGAATACGAGAAGGAACATGACCAAAGTCTTGTGATCGAGTTCCATGTCGCGATTCGTCTGAATTTTCTCGGAACACTTTCGAGCCTACAGCCCGAGTTCAAGTCTTCGTGTCCCTTCGCATTCAGAGAAAGATAAAGTGGTGCGATAGTTCCAACGCATTATGCAGACGTGCCATCGTCCAAATTTTAGGCTTGATTGATATATTGATATGATATCGAACACCTGAAAAAGAGGCGACAAAGGAGGAAAAAAGGCAAAATTAGGGAAAGCAATCTTGGGAAACTAGAATAGGAAAAAACACAAAAGGAAACTCTTGTAAAACAATACCGCAAACACTGGTTTGTGATTTATTAAAATTTTTAAAATAATTACAATAATTTGAATTTCTACTGTTAAATAACCAAACTTCTGCTGTTAAATCTATCCCTTGATTTCTGGAGGACTTGAAAGGTAGCATTATTGTCATACATTCCACAATTATAATCTCATCACGGGCGTCATCGCGGCTCGAGTGAGCCTCTGCAAGTAGCGTGTTTACATATGTACAGGAAGGTCGCGACAGAAGAAAAGCAAAAAGCGGAGAAAATATATGAACCACGGGAGAATCTGCCGCGGACCCACTTTGAGCATCGAAATTCGTACGTGGAATGACACGGAACTCCACCTCAGAATGAAGTGTAATTACTCAACTTTGAGAAACGCCGAGGGCGGGTTAGAGGCTTTGTTTGACTTTTCATTACGGTCTGATCTCTGCAATACTTCCCCCTCAAGGAACGCAGGAACTGCGAAAGCAGATTAACACCCTCATTTGCGTTAGAATGATTCACAGCAGACAGGAGGAGTCGCCGGTGACATGATGACAGTTGTTTCACAACTGTCGTTTGATTGGGTGTTGAAGATGATGATGATGATGATGATGATGATGTTCATGTGGGTTATTTCGTCGTTCATGACATCATGCGGTGTTTTATTGGAATATTATCTATGAGGGTAAAGCCAATAAGTATCTGCACTTCGGCTCTAATCGTCGTAGGTTGACTGCGACGAATGCTTTGTGCTTTTACCAGCCACAAGGTGACATCGTTCAACTTGCTTATGGTATGTTTCAGCAATCGCTGAAATGTTTGCATGAGTTGTTGCGGCGTAAACGTAACTGGACTACACTCCTTTTGAACCAATAAAGAAGAAGCTTTCGTAATCCTTGTCTGAATGCGTACCTGCTAAATTCTCTAGACAACTTTTCGCAACATATGGGTGTAATGTTTTTTCCTTGGTAAATAATTTGCCAATGGATTGACCCATTTAAAAGGAAGAAAACAATCTCGCAGGGTGAGAAAACAGAAAGATGTCTAGCCTCATCCAATACTAATTCCAAAATTGAACAAGTCTGTAGCGTGACTCTGAGTAACCGATGAGTGAATAGTAACAAAGTGGCAAACCATATGCACATTATCCAGGTTCTGCATAGGATAACGACGAGATAGAATGTCGAAAATCATTGTTTTGTTGCAAGACAACGCGCATCCACCTACCGCTGCCCATGCTTTCAAAATCCGTATTTCGAGATATCAGAACACCCCGGTTACGGTTCCGAACCTGTCACATCTAATTGCCATCTCTTTGGGACTCTAAAAGATGCATTTAGACGCAGAAGACTTGCCTACGACCTATAGGTGAGGAAGCAATACAAGGCTTGCTGCTCAATCGCATATCTTTTCTTCTGAGAGTTTCGAAAAGCTGATGTTATGATGGATCAAGTACATTGAAAAGCATGGTATCTATGTTGAAAAGTGGTCTCATTGTAAAGTTTGTACAGTTATAAGCAATTATAAACATTGAATTTATGTGAAACTTATACACAGAGACTTACTGACTTACTCTCGTCCATATCCTCAGCTTTATTTTCACTGATTTACTAAGAACTGAGCAGCCTCATATTACGGTGGGTGAGCACCATCTGCACGACCTGCACTGCGACTCCGGCAGACGATGTTAAATCCGAAGAACTCGCACACGCGCCTGTACGGGCAGAGTGCGCGCTGACAGCAGATTGAGTTGCGCGTCGCCAGAAGGGGTGTTCCCGACTTTCACGGCATCGGCCTGTGGGCCATAACGAGTCGAAAGAGGGCCAGGACGTATTCTGGAATTTTAAAGCCGCCGTTTCATCTCATCGAAAATAAAGATATGAGAGATTTGTGTGAATGAAATGGCATGGAATAATACATTCTCATGTTACTCTCCTTCCTTATTGTGTATTTTATTGTTTCTGTTAATTTAAACATATGATTTTTTTGTCTAAATTATTAAATTAAAAACTATGGGTTTGATTGACAAAATTTCTCGTATATAACTTCGCAAAGAACGGCTTTTTGAATGATTTGTAGTTGTTCATATATTCCCATTCAGCCTGTATAAGGGACAGCATTATTTCAAAATTATTGCTTGATTTGGGGGTAGTCGCTGAAAATATGGTTCACGTGAAGTAAAAATTAAAACCCTTCTTTCTCATCAGGCACAATATCCTTCTTTAACTCTGACGAAAAAATATCCCGCCTCTTCTCAAAAATATAGGACATTGAGTGCTGAAGAAACCATGCGGGTATTGAAGCTTTGCTCGAGAAACGGAGAAACGATTTGATTTGAGAAGCTTTAACTTCCCCTAGGCGAAAGCACTTTCCCACCCACTGTGCAGGGGGCGCTGACCCAGATGGGAAACGCAGCGGGGGATGGAGCGGGGGCTGGGGCGGGGGAGGCGCCGGGGCGCGGTGGAGGGGGTAGCGCGGGGGTGGCGCTGCGAGGCGTATCGATCGCTGGCACGATGCCCACTGGGGCGAGGGTGGCGGCGGCGCTGGCGCTGGCGGTCCCGCTGCCTGCGTGACCTCGTAGGGGCCGCCCCCTCGTCGCCGTCCGCGGCCCGGGCCCCGCCCCGCCTCCGCTGCTTCTTGCTGGATGTTCCGCTCCAGTGCGCGAGTCGGGGTGCGCTCTCGCCCTGCAGGCGACTGCCTTGGAAAAGAGGTTCTGCGAGGGGCGGTGGTGTCTGCTCCCCGCTGGCCGTGAGTGGCACGTACGGGAGGGGGATCTTTAACTCGGCGACCCACAACCTCTTTCGACTCAAGGCTCACTTGCAAGTTTTCAAAATTCCTATGAACCACTTCACTACTATTTGATGATAGATGGGTCTCTGAGAGAACACAAGTCGATGTTGTCTCTGTGTTTAATATCCAAATATTTTTTAAATTGAAGATGAATTAACAAAGTATTGTATATTTACTCGTGCTAATACAATAAAAATTAAAATACACTACAACACAAGTAAAGTTTTGTTATTTTTTATTATATTTTATTTTTAGCCATTATATATCTCGTGAAGGGCAATTGGCCTCCTAATAAAAGTTACTTAAACTCTGCAAGGGTTACCTTCGTGTTTGGTTTACAATCCTTGAGTTTTGATCCTGTGTTTCTGTTTTTGTTTTATAATTGAATTTTCATCAATACAATTTACAAATCTTATGTTATAGTAATAATATTAATTTTGGATGATAATTTACTTATATAATGAGTCTTAATGAAATTTGTCTGGTTAAGCATATTTACAATTTTTGTTATTTTTATTTTATAGATGACTTCCATTTCGTCCTATCTTGAGCCAGTCTTGTCCATTGGGATCCCGCTTTCTCTTTAAAGCTGTAAAGTAAAGTTACTGCCATGTAAATGCTTGCATTTATAACTCTTGCTATATTTCACCTCAAAAGTGGAAGTTCTGCAGTCACTTCTTTGCGGACTAGACGAAGTCCGCGAATAATGCCTTCATAAACGATGTTAGTGTTCAAATTTAATGGCCTTCTCGCTAGATGTAGTTCTTATAATGTCCTATTGAAGAGTTTAATTGAAAATGTTGATGCGCTCTCCGTTATTGTTCATGATGAACATCAAGAACACATGTTATCCAACGAATTACATACGTATTGCGCCACACCAATACAGCTTTATAGTCATCCAAAGTGAACGACTATCTCGCGTGGTTGACCGGGTCACTTTAAAATGCTGTGTTACTACATTTGTTGAAGCACTGTTCTGTCTCCTCTTCAATCTTTAAGTTTCTGTACAAACGCAGATGTTTCTCAGCGGATGTATGCCATAATCGTTTTAATTCTTTCGAACGCATTAGGTCGGATTACCTTATCCAAGCATACTTTTTGAGGGCTTCAGAAATTTTGTTTTCTATCCTTAATTTCAAATTTGCCATGGACGTTACACTGACGCATGTTGCCAGGTTTTAGTATCATGATTTCGAAGAACTGGTTTAAATAAAGTATTTGGTAGAGTTTACATGTTTGAGGGCAACTCGAATTGGCTGAAAAAACCCCCACTCTGATTTATGGTTTTTGTTCGGAGAACGAAAGGTGACTATGTGAGATGATGAGAGACGTATACGGTGTTTGGCTAAGTAGCGTAGTTAAATCTTTCGATGGACACGACACATTAGCAATACAATGAGTGGCATGTTTCGATGTTAAGGAAGTGTTAGAGAGCAGTTCTAAAGGTTGTATTTCGATTAGAGTTTTAGAAGAGATCGTAGTAGTCGGCAAGATTTCCATTTTAACCTAAATGTCATACCAATCTGTTGTTCAGAAAATAAGATAAAAAACAAAAATCTACTGATTTATTCTGTAAATATCGCTAATTGTTTCTATCGTAATGACATATTTATTATTTCGATGTACTTTTATTCATTATAACCAATATAATAGGTTTATTTTTTACGCTCAATAATCAATTTTCCCATCTCTTCTAAGGCTTGCTTCCACTAATGGGACGATATCAAAGATTATTCCGACGATGGAAATTTTTGTTAATACCAAATTTTACTAAGAAATCGAGATAGGTTTTAGTGGAACCTCTTTGCCTTGTTGAAACTAACACTATGCAGACCAAACTGGTTTTAAGTAATTTTGAATTTTCCTGGTCACAAATTCAAATAAATGATAACATATCAATAAATTGGTTATTGATCCACCGATTTGGGTGGCCACGTAAAAGTATAGATTTTATCTTTAAAATCACCTGACAAAGTACAAACAAAACTTCCTTGACAAGATTTGCAAAGCATGAAATAATTTTATAGAGGCAACAGACTTGCGTTATGTGTAAAGAAAGTCATAACTCGTCTATATTATATGATTTAATCTGAGTTGCAATATATGTCCATAATAACAACACCGAAAATTGGAAGTTCCAGTTTTGACGCAGTATTACGCAGACACAGAAAGAAAAAAGAAATTTAAATTGTGTTTAATTTATCTTTGTTGCATGGCTTAGGAAAGAGTTGTGGTGTGGTAGCAGTGTGTCACCAATGCTTGAATGCTTTCCCCGTCTCGGCACATAAGTTATAGAGGGTGAGCAGTTCAAAAGAAAGGGAGACCATCGGCGAGGTACAATGTGTCTGTTTACATCGACTCTGCCGTTGGGTCGTCGATGGTCTGTCATCGCTGCTGTGTGGGTCTCACAGTGGGGTGGAACGGAAAGAATAAAGAAATGCTCCCTTGGGTTCCGTGTATACCCATCCGCACTATCACTGGGACGGACGTGGGTTGAAACCGTATTTTCCCCGTTTGAAAAGTATCGGCAGAGTGGATGATGGGAGGCAAACAAGTAAGCGCGTGCTCACACACAGACAACATATTCAAGAGGGGAGAGAGAAAATAAAAAAGAGGAGGGTGAAAGAGACGAGAGGCAGAACACGATGAGAGGTAAAAAGCAAATGAGACTCGCTCTCACGCTCATATATATACACTCGTATATATATACACACACACATACTCTCACTTGCTTGCTTCCACATTCTCTCATACTAGCTCTCTCACACACAGCACTCTCACACTCACTCATAATGTCGCACTCATAATGTGATGCAATATAAGGCTCAATCTATCAGGCTCTTACCGTCTCGTTCCTACAGCCACATTCATTCCTTTACGCTCCTATCTTCACGCTCCTACTTTTACGCTCCTACCTTCACAGTTATACCTTCACGCTCATACCTTCACGTTTCCATCTTCACGTATATCGTCCCGCTCTTACGCTCATATTCACTCTCACCCTATCGGTCTCACCCTATCATATTTTCACACGTTCACTCATACTGACACTCTCACATTCGCAATTATAAGCTCATTCATACTCATATTCACACATACACAACAAATGGGAGGAAGAATGCGATAATGCTAATACCGTGCAAAAGTGCAATATTGTTATGTGAAACATATTTGCTTTCGCAGTCGTTTCCTATTTCGTAGGCCGTTCAAATTCCAAGGAACGATAGCGTAGGTGGATGTGAATGAGTAGAAAGAATGGTAATGTATATAATGATGCTTGAATGAAAAAAAAATGTTCATAAAAAGAAAAATTTACCAAGAAGAATCAAAAACAAAACATTACTTAGGATTAAGAAAAAATTTTTTTGTTGAAGTTAGGTACCCCAAAGTGCTACGCAATAACTAATACATTACATTTAAGCTAAAATCAAGTTAGTTTTAGTTAATTTTAGCTAATTATTAAGAAAATCCCTCCCCTTCAGCTGCAATTAAATGCTGCAAGTCAGCAGTTTAATTGTAAACCACTTCAGAAAAATAAATTCCCGCCTCCTCAGGAGTACTGTAGAGGGGAAACAAAAAAAATTCAAAATTATTTTTTCTGTCTTTATTCTTTTATATACTATAATATTTTTGGTCTTTTATTTTTTAAAGACAGAACTTTTTTTATATGAATATGAATTACATATTACTTTGTGCAACGTTTCGGAATTAATTTTTCTTCCATCATCAGGCACAATTGAGTTAAATAAATATTATATATATTAATTTCAATTGTGCCTGATGATGGAAAAAAAATATTTCCGAAATGCTCCACTAAGAAATATGAAATTCATATTCATATAAAAAAGTTCTGTCTTTAAAAAATAAAAGACCAAAAATATTGCAGTAAACGAAAAAAAATACTCCATGAGTTTGCCAAAGAGCGCAAGGAAAGGCTCGAATGCAAGGAAAGGTTCGAGGGCGGCGATCGAGCAGAGGCGTTCAGCTCCTGCGGGAGTCCCAGGGCGCGGGGGCGACGGGTGGGGGTTGGGGGCGTGGGGTGGGCCGTCGCCCTGGAGACAGGGTGGTCGACCGCCGACGTCCACGTGCGCGCTCGCCACCCCCCTCTCCCTTCCTTTCCTTTCCTCCTTCCGGAGCCCCAGAGGTCACGCAAAGGGCGGTGCGGCCAGAGATTCCCGTCTTCTGCGGCCACTGCCTGTGTTTTCAGGAGAAAATAAACACAGAACGATGTTAATATCCCTGGTGATTGGGGCCCTGGCGGTTCTAACAGTAAGTTCATTGTAAGGCGTCATTTATTTTGGGTTTCTCGTTACAGTATACGTCGTAGTTATTACAGATTACTGTTCATAGAACATTCTCCTTCAATCGTTTGAAACATTGTTTTATATCTGTAGTTTTTTGTTAATTGGGAGCCGTGGTTGTTCGTGAAACGACAGTGCAGTTGAGCAATATATTTGTCCAGAGTTATTAAAACCACACACAACTGTAAATGTAATTTAATCCGGGGTTATGTCTATGTAGAATCGCCTTATAATAGCAGTAAAAAATCAATATTTGATTTAAATCAGTTAGATGTTTGGGAACGTTATTGGAAATAAATATCAGTGTTCAAATAATCTGATATTATTCTGTGAGCTGCCATTGATTTCTCCTGAAGTGTCCAGTTTATTCATATTAATTTCTTCAATCTTTGATCTTTTTTATAGAATTTTGAGTTTTGCGGTATGCTCGTGAATTGCTATTTATTTTAGGATACTGTAAATTGAGAAACATGCTTTGAGACATCTGGATTCACAATGAAGTTCACATGATTTTCGTGGCAGTGTCAATTGTTTGTGGTACGTGGGTGTGCTATTTCCAACCTAAATATTATTTAGAATTTAGAGTGAAAATACGACGAAAAATCGACACGTTTCGTTTTTACATAGATAATTCGAAAGTGAATTAATTTAGTGTCTTTCGTTTTTGTCTCTTTGGTACAATAATACATCTTCGCTATAAGTTGTATAACAAATTCCCAAATTGTTCCGTTTAAAGAACAAATCAGGGATTTAACATGCTTAGGGAAATAAAATGTTTTATTACATAAGGTTACGAAGCTCGTTTCAAAATGTTCAGCCCCCCTGTCCTTCTCCCTGTGCGCTTGCCGATGATAAGTATTCTTGTGGCAGCAGGCTTTATTATGACAAGCGCAAGTAAATACCAGGGTTTTCAACTATAGATTACACCTCAATAGAAATACACTCAACACACAAACGTTCATCCCAAATGTGGGATTCGAACCTACTGTCCTTCGAACAGAGGTACCTACTCCTGCCTTTTGAGTCCTCAGGTACCCCAGAAGGCATATAAATTAAGTATTGCTGATTGTATTTTTGGATTCTATAATTTATTATTTATTATTTCCGGGTGCGTCAACTTTAAGGCCACGCAGGTGTAGTACATGGCGCTGACGGTGTTCCTTCACCTCTGGAAGGGGAGATTCCGCGCAGACTTATACGTCGGATTGCGGAGGGTCTCATTATCTAGGTATCTCCCCCTCCGCAGCACCGCACCAGTCAGGACAAGCTAGAAGCTCCCGACTGGTCTCCCAACATGTGTGGTAGTGCGTTTAAATACAAGAGTGTATAAGGAGAGAAGATAGGACAAAGAAGAGGAAGTGAAGATTGCGCGTAGTCTATGGCACATTTGTTAAGGTCCTGCTCTGGCATTCGCCTGATATTGATTGGAGAAGCCAAGGAAAACTGCCAATAAGAACATCTGGCTGCCCGAATTCTCCTTCAGCCAGATCTTGCTGTGACGCATGAGTTGAAACACCTTCACTGTCTGTATTGAACCCTAGTACCTCCTGCTCAACAATGTTGCGGAGGCAGTGGCAATGCTGTCACTCATGCTGTTTGTTTGTAAAAATTTAATGGCAGGCACCAAGGGCGAAAAGAATGACACGCTCCCGAAATCGGATGAATTGGATGAAGTCCCATTGCCTAATGAGCTGCGAGCGGCGGCGCGGAGGGTCCCGGGGGATGTCTGCTTCTTCTCACAGGGGGCGTGGCCACCAGGCCCGCCCGCTTGCCACGTCGACGCCTTAAAGCCGATTGCTGGAACGCAAGGCCCTGGCGGGCAACACTTCCACGTCCAGCCCGTGCACTGCGCAGCGGTGCTCAGGCCAACTGAAACCAATTATGCTAAAATAACACACACTCTCTCGCATTATTTGTTTTTTGTAAAATTTTGGGAAATGCAGAGAGTTCAAAGAAAATGTGACCTGCGTCATTTTTTTAAGAGTTCTTTGCATTATCTAAGGAAATGGTAAGAAAATATTTGGAGCTATTGACATTATTTGTAATAAATTCCTTAAAGCAAAATTTACTCTTATTTTAAAACAGCTCTTTTAAAAAAACTGTACATGACATTTAATGTGATGAGTTATTTTGGATATGTTTTGGGGACCACCTGGGGACTGTGTATTGATATTTTCAGGACACGTTGAGTAATTTCCGTCCCGTGTTAAATTAATGGTATGGTTTTAGGACAAAATTAGGATTTAGGATTTTAGGACAATTAGGACATAATTTGCCCTATTCCTCCTGCGCACTATGTTCATTTAATAAATAAAGTGTGCTGGAAACATCAAGGAGAGACGATTTTAAGAACAAGGAAGACAATTGAAAGGCGGGTGTTATGGTGAACTGGAGAGAAAGAAGGTAGCCAAGGAATAGAAAGGAAGTAGGATAAGAGCGCATGTTATCGCGAGATAAGATTTGAAATTTGATTAAATTATGAAGCAGAAGTTAATAATTAAATAGTGAAAAAGAAGCGGACAATAGTTAGAAATGTATTGAATGTATTTTACAGAATTCTGACTTCAATTTTGGAAGTTGGAATTGGACGAGCGAAACGCAAGGTATCGTAAGAAGTTAATATGGAAATGGAATTATATCAACAGTTACGGCAACCAAGCTTGCTGTTAATTCAAAAGGGACATGAGTAGATTGAATCATAGTTGTGAAAAGATTAAATCATGTGACAATGAAATTGTAAATAAACATTAAAATTAGAAATAAACAATTAGGAAGGTAATAATGGATATGGATGGTATATCAGGAAATAAATGTATGGATAAAATATATGAATAAATTTGAGTTTGTTTGAATTTAGGGTAGTATATATATATATATATATATATATATATATATATATATATATATATATATATATATATATATATATATATGTGTGTGTGTGTGTGTGTGTGTGTGTGTGTGTTTACGAGGGTAGGTGGAAATCTTCAAAAGACACCATGCGGCCCGTACCACATGATAGTGTGAGATTTTTACCCACTAAAACCAACCTCCCTTCTCCATCCTCCCCGCGGAACCGCCGTTAGGCATTACATCACGGGGAGTGGATTAGAGTGGCCTAGTCACAAGCCACTTCTCTTCGCCAAAACGTAGGAAGGATCAAAGGAGGATCAGTCGACTTCCCTTCTTTCCCTTTCTATTCTCCTGAGCTCAGCTATTATGGTCTGCGCATATGCGCTCACCGCATCCCAGTTGGTTTCTGAGGCGAGCATGCACCCAACCATTGCTTCGGGTGTCAGCGGGTCGATCCCGAGTATACTCATAACGTGCCGTCGCTGCAGATGGTATCGCGGGCACTGGAAGAACACATGCTCGGCGTCTTCGACAGCAGGTTCACATAGTGGACAGAATGGGGTATCCTCCAGCTTGAACCTGTGGAGATATGCCAGAAAGCATCCATGTCCAGACAACAGCGGGTTAAGAAGAAATTTACTTCGCCGTGTTTACGGTTGATCCACGGTGCAATGAAGGGAATCATGCGGTACGTCCATCTTCCTTTAATGGACTTGTCCCATCGATCCTGCCATTCGAGCAGTGTTGTCGAGCAGTCTGGGTTCTCCTCTTCTTTGTGATATTGCCTCCGTCTCTCCTGCGCCAAGATATCGACAGGAGGCATCCCCGCGATGACGCACACTGCATCGTTTGACACAGTGCGGAATGCACAAGCTACCCGCAATGCTGATAACCTGTACACTGACGTCATCCCTCGGACGTAACTATTTGTCGACGTGGAGTTGGCCCATACTGGGGCTCCATAGAGCAAGACGGACCTCACAACCAAGGCCAGAAGCTTCCGTTTCTCCTGACAGGGCCCTATGTTGGGCATTAGTCTCGACAGTGCTGCATTAATTACCGCAGCTTTATTGCTGGCGTACTTCAGATGGTCAGCAAATGTCAGACGGGCGTCAATCATGAGACCAAGATATTTGATCGACGGCTGTGATGCAATACGGTGGTCTCCGACTTTGAGAGTGATGGTTTCTCTCTTTTTCCTGCTAGTGACTAGGATAACCTCAGTCTTGTGCTCAGCTAACTGCAGCCCTGAGGACTTCAACCACTGGCTAACAATAGCGATCGCTTCGTTGCAAATATACACAATTTCCTCAATGTACTTCGCAACGGCGACGATAGCAATGTCGTCCGCGAAACCAATAATACTGGTGCCTTCTGGGAGGGGAAGCCGAAGGACCTCGTCATACATCACATTCCATAATGGTGGACCCAATACCGACCCTTGCGGGACAACAGCGATGATATTATGTACCTTTGACCCATTATTTGTATTGTAAATTAGGGCTCTATTACTCAGATACTCGGCCACAATCTTCCTCAAGTACGTTGGCACCTTAAATCTGCGGAGAGCTTCGTGAATATTACTCCACCTGGCCGAGTTGAATGCATTTTTAATATCCAACGTAACGACAGCACAGTACTGTTTTGGCCCTCTCTTCCATCTACTTCCTCCAATTGCTTGTCGGGCGATGTTAATGGCAAGCTGGACTGCGTCAACAGTCGAGCGGGCTCTGCGGAAACCATACTGATTTTCCGAAAGGCCTCCTCCCTCCTCCACAGCTTTCTCCAGTCTGGTACTAATAATTCTCTCCTGAACCTGTGTCAAGCATACACAGTGGCCGGTACGATGATGGATCTTCGGGAGGTTTATTCCCCTTAGGGAGGAGCATTAGACGCTGCTTTTTCCATCTTTTTGGATACACCCCTTCTCTCAAGCAAGAATAATAGAGATCCACAAAGATGTCGGTGTGAGCGAGTATCGCAGTGTTGAGGACAATATTGGGAATTTTATCCGGTCCGGGAGCCTTTGTGTTGCCGATTCTGCTGATTGCGTGCAGAATTTCTTCTTGCGTGACTGGAGGAATTATTTCTAGCTCAGATAACGCTATATTAACTGAGTCACCGGGGTGGCTCGGGAATAGGGCTGTCACAATTCTGAGCAGCATTTTGGGGCAAGTTGGAGAACGTAGGTGTCGCTGTCTTAACCTACACATGACCGTCTTGTACGGCCTACCCCATGGATCCTTTTCCACCTCGTCACACAGGCTTTTGGCGCATAAGCGTTTGCTCTTGCGGATTTCTATTTTCAACTGGCTTCGAGCGAGTTTGTATTACTCTTGCAATTGAGGAAAGTTGTCTCTGCCACGAGCTCTCTGGTACTGTCTTCTGGCTCGAAGGCACCTCCGTCGTAATTGGGCGATTTCCTCATTCCACCAGTAAACTGGTGAACGTCGAGAGATTGCTCCCCGTCTAGACATAGCCGCATCACAGGCTTTGGTTACCCATTTCATCACCTGCCCAGCTTTGTCATCTGCGGTACCTGTTGGCACTATCGTCTCCAAACATTGTCGGAAAAGTTCTTCGTCGAACGTTTTTGCTTTCCACCCAGCTGGCTGATATTTCGGCGCAAAATTATCCCGCCGCTGATTTTGCACCTCGTACAAACGTGCCTGGTGGTCACTATGGGTATAGTGTTCACTAACTCTCCAGGACACTCCCATTCTCAAAAGATTATCTGACATGAACGTCAGATCCACAACAGATCCCACGCCCCCTCTGCGGAAGGTGTGTATGTCTCCTGTGTTGGCGAGCTCTACATTCAGAAGGGAGAGGGATGCCAGAACTGCTCGACCTCGCTCATTAGTGGACGAACTATCCCACTCAACCGCCCAGGCGTTGAAATCTCCAGCTATCACCAAGGGGCTTCGTCCTCTTGCGTCGTACACTAAGCGGTCGAGAAACTCCTCAAACTCGTCCATTGTCGCGTTTGGTGAGGCATAACAGCTGTAGATGTAAACGCCGTTAATTTTTACCCAGACAAATCCAGCTCCGGGTCTCGTCATTACTTGCTGGAATGTGTTTTCCACAGGCCCAGATTGCCGCCTGGTTGTGGAGGTCAGATACCCACGCTGTATCTTCACGGTTAGTATACTGCTCGCATACTATTGCTAAATCAGCCTCCCATTCCCTAACCGACTGTGCCAGGATATCCTGGGCGACTGCGCAATGGTTGAGATTGAGTTGTATAATTCTCATTTTCTATCCGTTATTGCTTTCTGCGCTTTTTGGTACGATGGACACCTGCTGCACCCAGTAGCATGTCTGCCTTGTTTCCCCTTTTCTTCACAAAGCAAGCACTTTGCGTCATTTGTGCATGACTTAGCAAGGTGATCATCACCACCACAATTCATGCACAAGTTGGACCGGTCATGTGAGTTTTTACATGCTTTTCTGAGGTGTCCAAAATCCAAACATCTGTAACACCTCAGGGGGACCTTCTTCTCACGCAGAGTACAGTACACCCATCCTATTCTTATTTTACCGATGGCCAACAATTTGTTAGCCACCGCAACAGGAACGCTGACTATTGCTACCTGTGTTCCACCATAGGATGGTCTTAGGGATTTGACCACAGTAGCTGGGAGATCACTGGCTTCGGGAAGTTTGTCCACCAGAGCTCTATGCACTTCCTCTTTAGTTGTGACCTCATCCAGGTCCTTCACCTGAATAGTCACGGTGTGAGTGAGAGCCCTCACATCAGCGTCCGATCCAAACACCTTCTTTACAGAGGACTGAAAATCTGTTGTTTGCCCTCCGGCAGACCGCTTCAGTTGCAGAAGGAGATCGCCGCCAGCTGTCTTCCGGATGTGCGTGACATTCTCGCCCAGATCCTTAAGCTCAGGGTCAGTTTTCATTTTTTTAAGGATGTCCGCGTACGTCAGCGCGTCGTCCTTCTTCTTTATCATCAGGGCATCTGGTCTGGGTGGCCTTTTCCGCGTTTTAGAACGCTTACGCGTTCTCTTACGAGTGACCACTTGCCACTCGGGCTCTTCTCGTGCCACTTCGGGCTCTTCTCATGGTATTTCCGGAGAGGGTATTTCTGACCGGATTTTATCTGCGTTTTTCGCAGTCTCCTTCCTTACCTTGGGCACCTGAGAGTTCCGGTTTCGCGAAGATCGCTTCTCGTTACGAATACTCCCGCAGCCACCTTCTCAGGGGACGTCTGAGTACACTCTTCTTTCTCAGTGGGTTTGTTGCATTGAGGATCTGGTCTGGGTGATCCTTCTTTTTGCAGTGCTACCACCTCGTAATAGTGCGTCTGGATTGAATACGCCAATTTTTTGATCTCGCCATGAACATTATGACGAGGCTTAACAAAATTGAGAAGCTCGGTTATTTTCTTCTCAAGGCTACACAATGCCTGTTGTTTCGCATGATCATCACTAGTAGCAACGGATACTTCAGCAGCCCAGTGGTCCACTGCTGAAGTACTGCGGTCGCTGGTTGACGACATCTGGGAGCCCGCTTCCTCACTCCCAACAGACGCCGGTACTGGGGATCCGGGCCCGTGCACCGTAAACTGAGATCCCAAAAGACCTTCCATGTTGGTTTTTTGACTGAGGTGTCCTTCCCCGCCTGTTGGTCCGTGACAGGTATTTTAATTGCCTCTTGACCTCTATATCTAGAGATTCCTCCCCTGTTCGCCACCTGGGGACACGTCGCTTAGGGGTTACAGGCTGCCCCGGCTTCACCCTTTACCCTGGGTCAGTGTTGTAACCAACCAGACCGTATCCCGACTTTCGGGGCGCTCCAGTACGGCGGTTACCTGCCATTCCGACAGGGTGACTTGTCAGAACCCCCTTCTCTCGTCTGTTGGTCGACCCGTACCGTCGATGGTCAAGGTCGTTACCACAACCTTGGCACGGGTTACTCGACTCGACCGGGTCCACCTCTTGAAGGTGAGAGCGGAGTTGAGTCTCCTAGCCTCTCCATCCCAGAGCGGAGTTGGGATGGAGAGGCTAGGAGACTCCCATCCGAGAGACTTGTAATCGCTTCACATCCTCTTGGACCCCTGTGTGTGTGTGTGTGTGTGTTTCTATGTGTTTACAAGTGATGCCGAAGCAGCGGAGTTACAACGATAGTTATAATAGTGTTTGCCTATTTCATGAGAAGCAAAGGAATGACATGAAAATATAGTAGTACCAATTGGGTTACTATCAATAACTGTGGACGATATAATGTTTTATTTAGAGGTGGATTGAATGTATTAAATATCCTGCATAAGAAGTTCACAACCTGAAATCCCTTATGAGCAGACTTCTGAATCCGCGGAATATAAATTTTCTTTGACCATAAGCGATTATCAGTCCAGTATCAAAATAGAAAGATAGTGAATTAAATAGAAATAACATAAATTAGCTAGGCTCGAGCATGAAAATATTAATAAACAGTACTAAATAAATAGCGAGGTATCGGGGGTCTAATTAAATATCTAATTTTTTTGAATATATTTCATTAAGAAAATATCTCTCATCAATATTATTCTTTAGCAATGTTAAATTTTACAATAATCGAAAATATAGAGAGTTTGCCGAAAGTGGGGCCAGTATCTCTTTTTTATCGTCTTTAAAATATTCAGGAAAAACTTCATGATTCATGCACATTTACCCCCAAACTACCGATATTTTCAAAAAATAGTTCATAACATTATTAAAAGATCTGACTTTGAACAACAGATTTAATTAAGAAAAAAATATTTTTTCAACGTTGTAGTCGTAGGAAGACACCGAAGAAATTGAAAATTTCCAAATTTCAAAACTTTAGAGAGTTTAATAAAAATGTGACATGATTTTCCTTGTTAATCGTCTTTTGCTCTGTCTGAAGAAAATAAATAATCAAACAATTTAGTGTCATTATTGTGAAAATTATAAAAAGGTTAAGACTATGAAAAGTACCCCCCAAATTCAAAGTATTGTTTCCAATTTGTGGAGTGTCGAGTTCAATGAGATCGAACATCAGTTTTGACGAAAATTGCCTCATCAGTTTCGGTGCTAGTGTTGACTGACGTACAAGACGAATAACAAAGTTTTTGCCGCAAACAAATATTTTGGTATCACAAAATGTGAATTCTAACTACACAAGATGTTGGAGAAAGTAATTTAATACTCGTAGGAACATTATTAATTCAATTTTTTTGGTATCAGGAGCCTCCGAAAGGTTTTTTTCGGACAATAAATCGCCCGCTTTTGCTGTAGCATGAGAATACTTTCTCTTTGCTTCTTAAGTATGTAGTACAATGAGAAAGAAAAAATAGTTGATTCTGAAAAGCGTCGGGAGAATCGTCAGTGTTTGTGTTTCAAATAGCTGTCATATAGTAAAGAAAACGTGGTATATAAGGCACACATCAATGGACGTCTTATTGGAACATGTCATCCTACATTTTCTTGAATCCATAGTCAAATCCTGAATGATTGTCAAATGCATACTAATGAGGACATTTTTCTTAAGGTTCCCGCGAGGAGCGTCAATCTGCGCATTTAATGTTTGCTTTTCTAACGCCACCAATTCCATTCCGTAATTCCGTTTCGTGATCTGTATTTCGGGCAATAGTGCAACTCTCTGAAAATCGAAGTGACATCATTCCGTTGCTTTACCGGATACAGAACGTTTTTACATCCAAATCGAGAATCTATCTCTGTAAACAAGTTGTACTGTTGACGCAGTATTTTATCTTCATTTAAACCACAACTATGGTAATGAAGTACACTATGTCACAATTTCTGATGTAATTGACATTTATGAATTATTTCTGGTGACTTGTGTTAGTGCGAACTCGTACATTTTGCGTACTAATTGATATTCAAGAAAATATGTTGAATTCATGAAATAGCATCCTACACACTGCATAGTTAAAATTCTAAAATTATTACCGAGATTATTATTATTATTATTATTATTATTATTATTATTATTATTATTATTATTATTATTATTATTATTATTATTATTATTACTAGCGTACACGGGCGAGAACTCTTGCGTATTAAATCCCACCCTCTTACCTATTTTTCCATTTCAATATTAAGCCTGCAGTATATATTATTCTGGAAGACCTTATTCTCGTTACTTGTTCTATTCGTCTCCTTGTAACTGAAAACAATAAAATACACCCTTGGCAGTACTATTCTTATTTCACGTCATTACTAGGCAGAGAGGTAAACCCGTGTAGTTTATTCGCATAGTATATCAAGTTATTGGTTTAATTTCACCTACAGTTGCAGATTCTACAGGCTCTGAACATGTGGGGTAGAATCGACAAGAGTCCAACCAGCAAAAATGAAATAGAATGTTCAAAAAGATCCCATCCCGTAGGTTACGGTATGATGAATACTTATTTGAGGCCTTTGGTCTCAATATTTTAATTTTTAAGGCTCTAAAACGCTTCGTTTAGGAGTTATTTAACGATATAAATGAAAAAAAAAATCGACAGAATGTTGCGGGTTGCATTTGCCATGAATATTGAAATGCTTTTTTTCAACAAAACTTTCATATAAAGTCCAAGTGCAATTCGTCACGTTTACCTGAAAATTTCTCTTTAGAGATGTCATTTATAAAGATTGGTTGCGTGTAAGATCCGCGAAAGATATGTACTAAAAAATACTGAACTGAAAGGTACTACTGAAATAATATAGGAGACGATTGTTGTTGTTATTGTTGTTGTTAATAATAATAATAATATCATCATCATCATCAATGTCAACACTATTCCCTTGCCACTTCATTCGGGCTGTTTTCCCCAAACTTTTATCGTATGTGACAATAGTAGAGGTTTCATTTAGCTTGTCATTAACAAAAGAATAATGCAAAAATAAAGATAATCTTATTTTTTAAATTGCTTGAGCAACAATTATCGCCTTACGAAGGTTTTTAACAAAACACACGTAACATGTCATATCTGGGACCATCCCAGAATGAACTTCTAATTAACATTTACAATGTATTATCAGTAATATTAATAACTGTTTACAGCAGTAAATATACAATTTTAACGTTTTAATCTATGCTAGAAGTTTTGTAGAAAAATATTTTTTTAAATTATGAAGGATGTAGATATTGAATGTAAGAAGGTTTAATTCTTCAAAAGATATTTGAAGTTTTTCCAATATTAAATTTTCTAGTAGGACAGGGAGGGACAGGGCTTGTTGGAAAGTTCTTTGTCAGTGTGATCTTTCCGAATAAATAATGGAGCTTATAATGTTTAGCGTAAACATTTATTTTTTTGAAATATTTATTATCGACCTGCTCAATCGTACAATTGTTCAAGGATTTTAATTTTATTTACTATAATTATATAAGCAAGATGCCAGCATTTTATCAGCAGGTAAATAATACTACGCTTAATTAAAAAGAATAATAAGTTAACTATAAATGAATAAATAGCACACAATTTAAAGAGAAGTGAATTGAAAAGGGGGGAACATTAGGTAGGATGGAAAATGTCCTTAGAGGAACGTGAACGTGGTCGAGGATTTGGAAAATAATTTTGTTTTGAATTTATTTTTAGTTACTTTAAGTTTATGAAACGTAGTTTTTGCAGTAGCTCGTCAATTATTGCAACGTATGTTAGAGATGGAAAGTTATGCGTGAAAGAAGGAAGTTGTGAAAGCATTATAGCAAGGGTGTCGCTAGTTTTTTGTAACCGTGATCAGCAGGAAAACGAACAACACTAGTATTTCTGTTCTCTGTTACGGTGAATCAATAGTTGAATGAAAACACGGTGATTATTATGTTGAAGATTTAGCGTGTCATTTGTGTTTCGGTGTAATGTAAGATAGATTTACAACCCCTAAAATTAATATTAAGAATATATAGAATTTAATATAAGAATGAAAAATAACTAATTTAATAATAAAAAACACGTATTTATTTGAATCCATAACTTTAATATTTTAAGTTTTAAAGAAATATTTTTAAATTTCTACACGCTGCAATACTTCAATTCTTACAACTACTACGCTTTAAAATACTTATTCAGGTATAGTTTGGCTAAATAGATCAACTCCAAAATAAGAATTTTTGTGCTCTTTAAGGTGAGATTCTACCCGAAAAATGAGAAAAATATCGAATTTGATTTTTTAATCTTAAAATATAATCTAGACTTTTATGAACATTTTGATATATTTTCCATTAAACAATTGTTGTTTTTTCATTATATTATTGCGTTTTGAATGTGCATCCGCACAGATAGGCTGACGTTTCGGCAGTTGCATGGTTTCTCATAAATATACTTCTGAAACTAATTGACTCTTGAAGGCGGTGGTTTTCACATTTTCATATTATTTTATCTATGCAATTTTACGGGCATGTTGTGCTGTGTTTTTAAAGTTAAGTTTATTTTTCCCTCTTGAGTTAAGTGGTGGGATAGCGTGCTGTATGAAAGAAATTACAACTAGTTCGACTCAAGTGACAAAATCGAAAGGTGTTTTAAATAGCTTGTGAACAAAGGAAACCCCTCCATGCAGAGATCTCCGTTGAGAAAATGACCAAAAAAGCCAGAAGAAGAAAACAGATTGTAGATACCAGTAATAACGAGCATAAGTCACAATACAGAGTAAGTTGCTTTTACGTAAAATAATACAACAAATATGGTTGGTAATTTCTTGTAAAAACTTTAGAAGCGTTCCTTCCCAAAATAATTTTTCGTTACAAATGCCCTTTTTTCTCATAAAATATTAAAAATGAGAAAAATATCGAATTTGATTTTTTAATCTTAAAATATTCTCTAGACTTTTATGAACATTTTGATATATTTTTCATTAAACAATTGTTATTTTTTATTTATTCTTAATTTGATTTATTCTTTTACAGATTATTATTGTTGGCAAACAACGCCTTTAATTATTTCAATTTTTACAGATTACTCAACTATATAGCTGTGGATCTACATTTGTGAAATTAGCATTATTTGTTTCAATTTTATAATTAAATTAGTCATTAAATTTTCGAAAAAAATCGAAGTTCGAGAAAAAATTATATTTCAGTTTCCTGCCAAGCAATTCTTTTTAATGTAGATCAATGCAACAACAATAGTACAAATAATGAACAATAAAAATTTCAAATCGGTATTTCCAATTGTTTCTGATATAATGAGTCATCAGTATTAAGAATTTAACATGGGTAACATATTTTGCTCAGTATTTTTCTCATATTTTTGCATCTTCAGCTCAGTAAGTTATCCGTATCTTCTTTAGAATCCATATTAGCTTCTATAATATGTATTTAATCTTTATCTTATTGATTAAATTCATTTTAGATACGAAGCTTTGGATTGAAAACAGGAGTACACTACCCAAATTTCCTCGAAGGTCCCTGTTCCTTATCAAAAATATTTGGATAATCCAGAGCTTTGAACTGTAATCCGTAAGGATCCCTTTTTGTGTATTATAAGAAAGATAAAGATCTTGCTAGCATATGCGTAGACGTAGAAGGAAAGTTTTTATCAAATATGCTACGCTCCTTGTTAATTACCTACCAATAACGATAGTATGAGAATAGTTCAACGACTTAGAGTTCGAGAGAGCTGGGAAGTTTATGCAAGCTTTTAGCCCTGAAATATGCAAGCAAATGTGTCACAAAAATGCTGAAATATGCACAGAAATTAAGACATGCAGCATTTAGCCTCAAAAACGTATTTTACAATGACGTTATATATTTTTGCCACCTAGACAGGGAATATTCAAATTAAAAACAAATTAGTATCTACTTCTGCACATTTTATTTTGCATTAAGTGCATAGAAAACCCCAAGAATTTTATTAAGGTTATGTGTTTCTAGGGAGTGTCTCCTATCAGACAATATACTTTTGTACGTAGAAAAGTATATTTCGACATAAAGTGATGCTATGGGAGACAATATTTGTGCTCAATACATTGTCTGGAAGACGAACACTATTTTCTTCCAAAAGTTTACCCATTGTTTGTAAGGCATGAAGGTGAAGATTATTTCCAAAAACGTGTTTTGTTTTTTCCTATTTGCTTTTCCCATCTCACCTGGAGCTGCCACGAACTTATCCCTTGCCTCCTGTATAATTGCAAGTGCATCTACTAAGGTTTTCCTTGAATTCTGTATCTCCTTTATAAACAGATGACGGCGGATATTACTTCGGCTACGTTGGCCTTCAGTAGTCTCTAACTCATTGCACTGACGTATTTGAAGTAACCAGAAAGTTAATGCTTGCCATTAATAATTTTCTTCTTGGAAATTCATATTTTTGTATTATTTTTAGTAAAAAGTTGGAAAATATACAAAAACTCTTTTATATGCCAAAAAGACCTGAACATGCAAAATATCTCATATATGCAAAACATTTCTCAACTTATTTTCAATATTTTGCCATGAAACAAACACATTTGATGTTTCAGGAAAATATGACTATTAACAAAAAATGAATTGCATGAAATTCCAAGCTCTAGTTTTCATGTTGAAGTACATGGGTTATTTACAAAATGCTGAAAATGCGGCGGGGTCAAAAAACCTGCGATTCGTTAAACTTATATTCTCATTGGCAAGTGCACGCCCGTGCCACTTAAATCGTATATTAACACATTACAATGGCACTGAAACAAAACCAGGTCATGTTAAAACTCAAAATATTGCTTACTTCCCTTTTTCAACCATTTCGATAGCCTTAGTTATAAGTTATTAATGTAGAGCCTTAATAGTCTAAATAAAAGTGGTGATTTTTGTACAACGTCTATAAGTTATTTAAGCGCATCTTGTTTTGTCGTATATTGTAAGATACGAATACAGATTCAAGATATTTTAAGATGATTATGAGTTTCTGATGTTATAAATACTTGATAAAGACTGGGTATTTTAGTGCTCAGAAATGTCCTGACAAACCATAATCCATCTAAGTGTAAATAGTGTCTCATAAATAATTCAATAAATTTTATTTTCAGATGTGTTCTCAATGAATATTTATGCTTACGATTTATTATAAATACTCTTCGTTTTCCTACGCTAGTGCGATGCTACTTCTAGAGGCGCAAAATGCTCTGGAAAAGGGAAATTTTAGACATGCCGTTTAGTGTCTCCATATCACCCAGAAGATTAATAAAATTGAGTACAGGGTAAATCCGCAAGGACCAGTTGCCTGGCACCGACACTTGGGCTCGGTGCTCTTTATTACTGAGAACTGCCCTCCAGGGTGCGAATCTAATTGTGGCCCTGAAACATTGGTGCAAATAGAGACATCTACATTACCTTATTATACATTCATTGTGTAAAGATGGTCATGGTCCTATCTACGCCCCCACAGCGTATATTTTCGGTGTGATCTTTAGAATTGGACTGTAAGTGTTGTGGGTGTAGGGCAAGTGTGAAAATGGGTATGTTGCCCACAATTCGTGGTACGGCACGATTCGTGGTGTGGCTAATTCGTGTAGCACTCTCTCTGAATTAGTTGGATGCTAAGGAAAAAATTGTTAGAACTTTTAGTTTACAAATCCTTCAAACAGTGGATTTTTTTCCTCAGTTACTAGGCTGGTCTCGAAAATCTTTTACTGTCGGAATTGCGAGCTATCAGTCAGTTGTTTTTTTTATTGTGATGAGCCTCTTTCGGAAGCTAACAGACGTCCGCGAATTCCTCAGGAAAGGATCACTTTGTAGTACTGGGTGACTTGATTGTATTTAATCTCTGGAGAGAGGGTGCATGGTGATAAACAGAAGAAATTCTATTATAACTTTCTCGTATACGTACGTATTTGTGAAAACGAGCTCAAAATTACGTATTTTCAGAAACTTTCAAACGTCATTTTCTCAAAACAAAATAAAACAAACAAAATACCTCCAAATTTTTTCTTCAAACCTTTCGTATGGAAAGAGCTAATTGCACTGTTTAATATCCCATAAAAATAATTATGGTGTATTCTTTTGTTTTTTAAAAATTAAAGAAATTTAATTTTTTTAAATCTCTGGCGCCATTAATAAGCACATTTCCAACAATTTGAATACATTATTGCATTTGTTAGTAAAAATGCTTCAAATGAATTTAAATGAAGATTTTCGAAAACACCCGTGAAAAAAATTTCGCATTTACACAGCTTAAACATTTTTTTCTTAAAAACGGCTCCAAATTTTTCATCGAAAATTTCCATAAAGGACTAGGTTTTGCTAATCTTTAATATGTTAAAAGTAATATTTCGAATCTACCGTAAGGAAACCGAAAAATTGAGAAAACGTTAAAGGATGTATGTCGGGTGGCGATAGATGGCAGCTGTCACGTATACTGGGCAAGATCGTAAAGCTAACCCTCCAAGAAAACTAGAAAACTTTACTACAAGTAAGTCTGTGTCATTCTGTTGCACCACTAGTGTATTTATCATGAACGTAAGCAGAGAAAAGACATGGGAGAGAGGAGGAACGAGGGTTGAAGGAAATCGAGTGTTCGACGGCGTAGTCTTCATCCCGTTCTCATTGGTGGTGGTGGTGGTGGTGATAGTGGTGCTGGTGATAGTGGTGGTGCTGGTGATAGTGGTGGTGCTGGTGATAGTGGTGGTGGTGGTGGTGGTGATAGTGGTGGTGGTGGTGGTGGTGATAGTGGTGCTGGTGATAGTGGTGGTGCTGGTGATAGTGGTGGTGCTGGTGATAGTGGTGGTGGTGGTGATAGTGGTGGTGGTGGTGGTGGTGATAGTGGTGGTGGTGGTGGTGGTGATAGTGGTGGTGGTGGTGGTGGTGATAGTGGTGGTGGTGGTGGTGGTGATGGTGGTGGTGGTGGTGGTGGTGGTATTATTGACCATGGTGGTGTTCCATTGGGAGTACATTCCTGGAGAACCCCCCCTACACACACAAACCGACGTAGCTTGGCGCCGTATCTCACCATCCAGAGGGAGAGGAACGCCACAACCTCCCGAGATAAGTCACTACAGGAAGCAATGGCCACAGGAGTTGTGTCCGGAAGCCTCAATCAATGATTGATATTCCTGTCGGTGGGGAAGTATACCGTTTGCAACTACGTTCTGTTGTTTGCTAAAGCGGCTCTTCACATCTTCATGCAGCCTAACTTCACAAGTTGTCTAACGGAGCGCATTTCACTTCTTAACGTTTAACTCGCATCCTTCGAATGCCAAATTCCGCCTTCCGAGTGATTCCCTCCCGAAGATAGGGCCGGGGGTGGGGCTGGGGCGGATGCGGTCGGACTTTGCGCCCCTCTGCGGCCGTCTGCCTTCTGCTGCGCTTAGATTTGCGTGGTGGTGGCGGAAAATCCTACCGCGCCGGAGATTGCTCTCAGGAAGCGCCTTGCGGTTGCGGAAACACGCGCCGAACATGCCGCGCTCGGATGGGCGGCGCGCGATGCTCTGACCCGATAGATCTCGGAGGCAGGGCGAGAATAGCCAAATCAAAGACGAACATAAAAAAATGCATAAAAGAAAATAATGAAAGATGGATTTGGCCAAAGCGAACATTTCGTACTTTGTGAACAATTATTTGAACAGTGGAAATAACTTCATATTCGAAGTCAGCTTGGAACCTTTCTGACAACCGTGCTATGGAGTGTGGGTGCCGTCTACAAACGTTCAATGTCTGAAGAGGCTCAGGGAATCAATTGATATTTCTGCACTGCTTCTGACCGGGAGGTCCTAGGATTCGAGTTCCGGTGGTGGCAGGATTTTCGACGCTAGATAGCTAGGTCGAATTCAATTGCCGTGTGGAGAAGAATTCTAGCGGCTGGCTGCTCTGATCCGTAGTTTTCAATAGTTTCTCTCATCAAACCCAGAAGAATGACGGAGCAGCACCCTAACAACCTGCCATGGACCGCGCGCGGTCTTTCCGTTTTATTGTCCTATCCTCACCCCTTCATACACACACACTTACATACATTACACTACCTTGTGGGGAGACCAGTCGGGATGTTAGAAATTGTTCCCGTTGGGGCGGTGCCCCACTGGTAGAAGATATCTGTTTAGGGAAAACCCAGCCAGTTGACGTATGGGTCAGCACCGGATCTCACCATCCAGCGGGGGAAGGGGGAAAATGATTAATTTTGTATATTGCGGCATGAGAAAAAGTATGTGTTCGAAACCCGAAAATCTGGTTTTAATGCCTTAAGACCTATCGTTTCGAGATATAAACGATGTAACGTGTGTTGATACGTAATGCGTATTGTCAGTTGATTGAGCGTCTGCTGTTCCACTTGATCAAAATCTCTGGACTTCTATTTTATTCGTATCTAATCTGTGAGATGCAGACATCGGGGAATTCCCAATAAAGCAGGGGAATATTTAGGGAGTTGTGTATCGATGATTTGTTCTTAATGGACGTACTGAGTTAAGCTGATAGCGTTTTCCATTCGTTGCACTGAAACCCACCCTAGTGCAGAGCAAAAACGTCATTGCTCCGAAAAAGTGCTGCCCCACACGCGTGAAGGGCAGCTACGAATGAAACGGATTCCGGAACTGAGTCAGTGCCTGTGCGCTACGCAGTGAGATTATACTCGTGGATTGCTGTTCTTGATCTGTCACACTGATGGAACGCGAAAAACAATCGTTGTTATAATTTTTATGAAGTCTTTTGGTAATTATTACTTCTTAATTCATAAAATATTAATGCGTGATTTCTTTATTTAAAAACCACGAAACCTTCAAATATGTATGTGTCGAAATTTCATTTTTCGAGATTTGCCAGTGATCGAAATAGTACACAAGATTTTGAACCGAAGGGCTTCTGCAGAATTGTTTGGTTATTGAAAATCATAAAAATATTAACATGAGCGTTTCCGCTGGTATATGTATGGGCGTGCGAGAAACATTTCTTGGCACATACACTTGAATGATTTTGTAAGGGTCACTATTTTTATTTTCACTTTATTAGCGTTTCGTAATTCAGTCGTACCTGTACTTCAGTTTCTAAATAGCACTGGATTTGTTAACATGAAGTTATTTAAGGTTAAATTGTAGGAAAACACAAACTGATTTTCCAAACTTCGTGTAAATCACAAACATTATTTTAAGACATTTCTTGCAAAACATAATATACGTCATCATTCAAAGTATCCCTACGTGACAGAAGATCCTCAATTGCCTTCACAATTTCACCACGAATCCAAATCAGCATGGATAACTTCCGTACCTAACCTCACAATGGCCCGGTGCACTGGACTGCACTGACGTGATCGACAGTGCAGTTTAGGGCGTCCCGAGTGCGCCCTGATTCCGTGTCGTAGTGCGAATGGAACATGCGCTTCTTTGCACTGGTGCACCCTAGCGGTCGAATGGAACACGAAAGCTGCCCTGAGTGCGCACTGGGTGCGCACAAGCGCGGCGAATGGAAAACTCTATTGGACTCAGCATTGCCGCCGTCTCTGCAGCCACTCTGGCCGGGAACTTTTACCCGGAGAGGTGGCTCAGGGAATCAGCCGATGTCACTGAAGAGCCTCTGAGCAGAAGGTTTTAGAATTCGAGTCCCGAGGGTAGCGGGTTTTCTACACGAGCTAAATAGCTAGGAGGAATTCACTCGCTGTGTGCAGGAGAATTCTAACGGCTGGTTGTTTTCACCGGTAGTTTTTGACGGTTTCTTAGATCAAAACCGGACGAATGTCAGAGCAGTATCATAACAAAGGGTCAAGGACCGCACGCGACATTTCTTTCTTCTTCCTTGTCCTATCTTGTCCCTTTACACACATAACACACACAGAAACACAACACTACCACACATGTCAGAGCTTGTATGAGTAAGACTGTGCCCTCTGAAGGAGATACGTGGAGAAGGAAACCCCCGAAACCTGACCTGTAGGTTGGCGCTGGATCTCATCAATACGGCATCAAGAAGGGATGAACACCGCCACCTGAAGTGATTACAGTGAAGTGATGGAGTGATAGTAATGAATGATGGAAAAAGGGAATGAAAGTTATAAATGAAGTGTGTATAAAAGAGTAAGAGAAAGACTAAATGAGTAAATTAATAAATGAAGTGTGTAGACTAATAAAGTGAGGAAAGAAAATGGCTTTTATATTTGAGTGAAAACCTTGCCCTCAATGTATCTCTCCACACAATACATATACTCGGGTAATTTTGAAAACAATTCGAAACCCTTGGGAAGGTGCCATCTCTATTATTATTATTATTATTATTATTATTATTATTATTATTATTATTATTATTATTGTATAGGCCATTTCTGACCACGCTACTTGTAGCCTTCCGAGGTCCAGTCATTTTCTATTCTGGTGAGAGATTTTGGGGCAATTATGGGAATCGCTTTTTCGACTATATTCCTTCGTACGATAAGGTTGTTAAGCCTTGAATTATGAATTGATAGGATGACGATAATGACGGGTGAAGTGCAATCACAGATACAACCATGCCCAAACAGGACTCGAACCTCCACGGCGCAGACGACGGCTGCCGCAACCGCTTGCGCCTCGGAACCGGCTTTTCATAATAATAATTATAATAATAATAATAATAATAATAATAATAATAATAATAATAAAAATAATAAATAATAATAATAATAATAATAATAAATAATAATAATAATAATAATAATAATAATAATAATAATAATAATAATAATAATAAAAATAATAATAATAAAAATAATAAAAAAATAATAATAATAAAATTAATAAGAATAATAATTTTAATGTACACATTTTTAATTGTAAAATATATGAATTGTGTTGTCCTGCCAACAAATTTAAAAAAAACACCTTGGAAAAAAATCTGCTGTAACTTACCGGGATTCTTTGTCTACGGGATTTCATGTTCAATAAAACAAATAAATTTCAAAACACATTTAATTGAAAACTAAAATGATGATGATGATGATGAGCATACGAAGGAATGATTTTACAGAAATTATTACAAATTTTGATTGAGTTATTGCGGCTTACTATCCTAATAGAATCTATCACACGCAAAAATTAAAAGAAACTATTAATTTTCCGTTGTAATGACATGCCAAATTGGTGGCATCTACCCTCTCAGCTTCCCTCGTTATAGTCTTTCCGCACCTCGGCGGGGAAAAGGAGCGGACGGGGACCCGATTACGGATCATTCAGAAAAGTCTTACTGTTGTTGGCGTGATGACTTCCGACGAAGGCTTTGATCCCCTCTTCTTATCCGAGTGCCTCTCCCTGATTGCTCGAAATCCGCTAACGGGAGTGGTGGCGGGGCGACATTAGAACCAATGATGTGCTGGCTCACGTGGCACAAAAAATTGCCTTTGCATTTTTTATGCGAAAGTTACTGCACGGCCCCATGCGAGGGGGATCGGTGGAATGCAGTGCAGCTACGGTCTGAATCTTTGAAATTATTCTTTGACCAAAGAACCGCTTGGCCGACGCGCATGTATGCGTTGCGAATCGCTGGCCCCTGCTGTTTTATGAGAGGGTCGAACGGTCGCTCTTTCGCACGGATGACCATGACAAATCGCGAAGTATTTCAAGGCATCACGTACGCGCGAAATGCAAGGCGGAGTATAGAACGATTTTCTTAAAGATGAGCCAAAGTGACAGCTAGTGCTGGCAACATAACTGGAGGCTCTGTGGTCGTGTCCTCGAGCCCCTTAGACCCCCTTCATGCATTCGTTCGTTTTCAGTTGGCTAACTTGTAAATGGCTTCGACGCTTCCTTTTGTGATGTCCTCGTCCGACAAAAATACCGTTCACCGCCAGACATAACTGAAACTAGGAAGTGCAGTGTTATGTGCTCTTCTATAAAATTCTTTTTTCTATAAATTACATTGAATTTACTTTTTGTGTAATAAATATTATATTTATTTTAAAACAGAGGCTTGAATGCGAGATGCTTGCCGGTGCTCGTGTTTCCGGCTTAAAATAATTTTTCTTCCTATTTACATTAGTGGCAGTTTTCTTTTACTGATTGTGAGAGCATGTTAAGAGATTTTTCACGTTCGTAATTAAATTTAAATATTTCGGACTGGCGTACGGGCATATACGTCAGCCAAACTCTTAGACTTCTGCATAGGGATATTTTCACAGGAGCCATTAGCACTTTACGAAGGGGCGTGGCTTAACAGCCCGCGCGGCGGAGGGATACTTCTCGGAATTACATGTCATGTTCACTTATTACACGAACTGTCACTTTGGCTCATCCTTAGGAAAATCCTTCTATACTGCGCCCTGTTCTGCCATGCTACCTCATCCTCGCGAGAGGCGACTGCGCCGCGACGTTTTTTTGATGTTTTGTGATTGTTAGTGGAGGAGACATTCTTTTGACCGCTGACGATGGGCGGGGCAGGTTCACCAAAAAAAAACAAGGCGGCTGCCTTTTGAAACTATTTCGCGGCGCCCCGATGCGGCGTGGGCACGTGGCCGGCACCTCGGGCCTGAGTTGCAAAAAATACACCGTCGCAGGCGGCAGGCACTTGCAGGGGCCATAAACTATACGCCCGCGCTGTAAGGGCGGCCATGGTGGCGAGGGGAAGAAGGTGGGCGGGCCGGGCCGAGCTGGGTACCGCAAGAGCCGAAGCGCAGCGCCGCGCAGATAGCGAGCCGTATGTTTTGATTATTAGAATCGAAGGTGGAGTTAATCATATCCGTTCACTTAGGGCTAATGACCTTACAGTACCAATCTCGCTATGCGAGTAGCCTGCAATCGGTTTTCAAACCCCCAAAAACGAGAAAACACACTTTTTAACCCGCCTCTCTCTCGCCGATTAGCTTTCGCTGGAAGTGCACTCACCCACCTTTGACTCACCGCTGACCAGTGGATTACGCGATGCTCACCATTCATTTCCAACCCCCTCCCCCACTGATGCCGCTCTCACGCATTTGTTTCTTGTTGCCAAATACCTATTTGGCAACAAGAAGTAGATTGAAATTTTTTAGCAACATACAAGATACGTAGCATGCAACGTTGCAAGAAACGTAAAAGAACACTAATTAAATGAACAATTATTAAAAACAAAATTACTCCGTCGTTAAAAGTGTACGACTTCATTTGGTATTTATGATGAAATATCACGATCACTTCCACAGCAGCTCCATGTCATTCTTTCAATTGATTGCTAATTTTCTCATCTATTTCCGCACGTGAACATTATGTGCAGAAATCTTTCAATGGCTTTAATACTTCTAGTATTTGTTTTCACAGCATAATCCAATGTACACATTCATAGAGAAAATATTTTTAACAAATGCAAAACAGTAGCTTCACGTTGCGCGAATTTCACTGACGGGAAAATTTGATCATTTCTTGTCGATAGCTGGGAAAGATTGAAATCAGTTTTTATCAGTTTGAATCGGTTTTTCTTAGCATTGGGCACTCGGTACACGACTCATCGAACTATCAACCGTGGAGAGCTCAAAACATGCTTACGTTGTTTTCAATAGTTTTTATACTTTCTTTCCTTTAAATTGGAAAGGAAATAATATATTTAAACAAAATTGAGTGATTGAAAACATCTAAATAAAATTTATCGATTGCCTTCTTTAACCTCAGTTTTATATTATGGTAGACTTATTTTGCTCCGGAGAATCCGGGCAAAGAACATTCTTGCTTTGAACAAGGTTTTCTAGGTAAACATTAAAAAGTTATGCGTCTTTTGTAACACATTGTTACTATTAAAAAGTTATGCGTCATATGTAACATATGCGTACTGGAGTTTTTCGTTGTTATTCACTCCATCTTCAGAAAATAATTAATGCTTCTTCAACCTGCCCGCGGGTTGGGGGAAACCCCGAAGTCTACCTGTTGGTCGGCGCAGGAACTCACCTTCCAACGAGGGAAGGTCACCGCCTCCCGCGATAAAACATGCACAGTAGTTACAGCGCTAGTGCTCTTAGTTAACGCGCCCAGTAACACCAATCAACCAATCAATCAATCGGTTAATCTACTGTAATCTTTTAGGGAAGAGGCTAGTACACTTTCTTAGAAGAGGTTTCGTTTGATGTTTTTCTACACTAGATTTCTCCAATTCGCTTGCATTGAAATTGCAAAACAATATTTCCTATACAACAGTTCTCCACTCATTGAAAGCGAGCAAATGATATTTCAAGTACTTGGAAAATATGAATGAAGGTAGATGAATTAATGATTGAGTGTACAAGAGTAATTATTGAGTATGTAAGAGGTAGTACATATGACGCTTTGGAAAATCGTATATACTGTAAACGAATACAAATGGACATAACTGTTAATAAAAAATGAATGATAATATGAATCACGCTGTATTTATTACTGACATAGTGAAAGAATGCCGACTTAACGCAGCACATGGTTGAAATCGGCCAACGACACCGTTGTTAAGATTTATTGACTAACAAACCTTGCGTTTCACGTGAGCTGAAGAGGCCAACGGCTTTTCTTAATCTGCTGGATGCAGGTTTTATTTTATCTCTTTCTTAACAGTTACCACACATCTAAAGTCGCCGCTTCTGTTTAGAAGTTGCACAATGGAAAATTTGGTACTTTATTCATCCACTAAGCCATTAAGATAAATGAACACTTTTCCTCAAAACAGTCACGAGACACACCTGATATCTTTCACTCAGATCGTCTTCAATCATTTTGATAATCTTGAAAATCAAGACTCACGGGGAAACGTGATACAAACTAGCACCACCGTGTTTTGGATAAAAATACGCAAAGAGAATAACGCACTTTAGATGTGATTTAGAGCATAATTTATAACTTACGGGTAATCTATTTCTCCTATTTTTCTAGAATTTTACAAACAATTTGATCGACTGACTTGCAATCAAATCCAACAAGATTGACATAATGGAATTTGTCTTACATCGCCCAATGAGTGTTAAATACTTAAGATATGTAGGTAGACTTACTAATGTAGATGAGAATAATCATTGTACGTATTTGCAATTAAAACATTTCAGTGGCGATGAACTAAAAACAATATAGTTACATTGATTTGTTTATGATAATTGTAATAACAGTTCATCGTTTTTAAGGAAACACTGAATCGTATTCTCTTCCATAGAAGCGCTTTAGAGGAGAATTTTCAAGATGTTCTACGCCGAAGACTGTGCTTCTTCCGGAAAAGAAAATCAGTTTCCCATTTCAGAATTCTTCATTGTGTAACTTGCATTCCTCGTCCTGCGCGTATAGTTAGAATTCTCTTACCCCGCGTGTCACCACTTCTGACATAGTTGCAGTCATGCGACAGCAAGGCTGCAAGGAAGACGCTACCCCCATTATATTTTTGCTCTTCACATTTTGTCATGGAACAGAAAAAGCTTTGACAGTTTTCGTGTGTAAAGAACTATGTATTTATAGTGTACTCTGAAATTTCAGAATTGGTGAAGAGTTAAAATATTTAATTTATTGCAGTGTTATGTGAGAGTACGTTATGTGCTATTCTTGAGCTGTAGCTTGCTACTTTTTGGAAAACCATTTTATACGGGATAGCTCAGCCGCTTTTTTGCTGCTGCAGGCCACTATTAGCTACTGAAAATGGGAATACGAAGCTGGAAGACATGGATTAAACAACTTCTATTTCTACGGTACACATAACACCCCCCGCTGATTCGATTTCGTTGGTGGTTGTCAATTGGTGGGATGGAAAGAGCTTTGCGGTGCTCATTTGAAGGAACTCACTTGATTTAGATATAGCAAACCGCGGCCGTAAGAGTAGATAACACAATGGTGGGTAACCGGAGGTTATCTCCACATAACCGCTACTTCACCCCTGCTTGCCAAGACGCTACTTGCGCGTTCTGTGCTGCTCCGCTCTTCCCTTCCCCCTTCTTTTGAGGATCCTTTCAATTGCTGCAGATTCATGGAACTCTGAATACGAAAACCCAAGTCACGATATTGACAATGCAGCACACGCAGGGATGGATTTATTGATAAGCAGACTAACCATGTGCTTTGCCCTCAATTGTGTTTCAGGGGGAAAATTTTCCCCCAAAATTTTTGGTTGGGACAGTTAATTCTTTGAACAGTCGTAACATATACTTCGTAACGATGGGATTGCAACGTTAGATGACAATTGCGAAATGGGAAACGATTCCCCCCCAAAAAATTTTAATTTTCAACTGCGATCAGGTGAAATTATTATTATTATTATTATTATTATTATTATTATTATTATTATTATTATTATCATCTTTATTAATTCAAACACTCCAAGACCTTTACTTCCCGATCGGGAAGCTAAAACTGGTGTTCCCGTTTGCTCCAGTTGCGTACCACTAAGCTACCGGGACCTCAACAATTTGTTTTGTACGCCCTACTACTGTAACATATAACAATAATTTCAACTATTTGGTCTAAAGATACAGAACATTAACGAAACTGATTCGCATTTTAAATATAATATTAAATACAAAGTTAATAAATGCATCTTTCAATTTCGTCGCAGACAAAAAAATGAAAATTATTTCAAATTATATGTATTTGTATATTCGTATTTATTGATCTGGGCTGTCCGGGTGACGTCGCGTCAAAGGCTGGAGTGCCGACGTTTCGACCGACATATCGCGGTCCTCTTCAGGGCAGTACAGCCCTGATGAAGAGGACCGCGATATGTCGGTCGAAACGTCGGCACCCCAGCCTTCGACGCGGCGTCACCCGGGCAGCCCAGATCATGACTCTGGCCGCGGAAGCCTACGATATCATTCGTATTTATTGTTCGAATAATATTGTGTTAATCGCAGAGGATGTTTTATATTCCTTCCCATTTTGATTAAAGTTGTTGTTCAATATTTGAATGACATAAGTGACTTCCTGTACATATTATCATACCAGCCATGATTGGATGTCAAGTTTTGTACTATTAAAATAACCTCCTCTCTATTGTAAACTTTGTACTATGTGTATAAATAATGTAAAATCAAATATGAATATATAAAATACTGAAAAGTCGCTAAGAACCTTAGGTTGATGCGATTATAATAAACCAAAAACAAACAATATTTGAAAGTCATCATGGGACCTCTTTGCTTGGTCATGAGTAGGGCTCTTTAAGTTATTAATTCCACCCGGAGGACACGAGTCCCAAAGAACATCACATTCGTCGGGGCGGCGCGACGGGTGCGACGTTCCCCGGGCAGGTGCGCGTCGCTCGTCGCGCAGCTCGGGACGGGCTCCGGGTGACGCGTCGCGACGCCCCCCCTCCCCCCGCAGCACCGGAAGCACCTGCGCGAGACCCAACGGAAGCGGCCACTACTAACGCTGCCCCGCGTGGTCAAGGATCGCACCGGCAGCATTCGCACTACGTCATCATCATCATCATGATCGGGAGCAGTTGTAATAGTTGGCCAAGGTCAAATCAGTAGTTTCCCGTGGTTTCTCCGATCAACATCAGGTGAATGCCGGAGCAGTACCCTAACAAACGGGCCATGAACGGCGCAATCTTTCCTTCCTCTTTCTGTTCCTATCCTCATTCCTTACATACACACACACTAACATGCGCTACACTACTACACAAACCGGGAGACCGGTCGGGAGCTTAGAGCTTGACCCGACTGAGGCGGTGCCCCGCTGGTGGGAGATACCTGGTTGAGGAAAAACCCCTAGCCAGCTGTATGTCGGCGCCGAATCTCGCCATCCGGAGGTTGCGGGGGAAGACCACTGAGGAAAACATGCACTAACTAGACTAACGACCTTAGCAGTTGACGTGCCCAGAATCACTAACAATCAATCATCAATCAAATCTGATCAAGATCAATCATTGAGAACACATCTCATTTTGATAAAGCGCTGCTCAAAATTTGACAGGATGATAAATGCAGTGTTTGTAAGCAACAAGTAAAGGCCATTTCCCACATCGTCTCAGCTTGCCGAATATTAAGTTCGAATACCTGAAAAGGGACATTAGACCCTGTAGTTACCTCCATTGGCGAATCTGTAACGCACTCAAAATTCCGAACACATGATTCAAGTGGTTCGAAAACTCACCAAAAACTCGTGGCGTCTATTGTACTCTGTCGTAGGCTCCTTTAGTTGAGAGCTCAACTAGAGGGGACTATGACTGTGTACAAAATTGTTCGACTAACAAATCAACATTGATCTTAGTAGCAAATAAATTAGATTTTTATTCGCGATTTGGAGAAACAATCTTGTCAACTTGATTTTGCTGTGCCATGCGATCATAACATGCTAACCAAAGAGGCAGAGAAACGTTTTAAAAACAAAAGTTTGGAAATCGAGATCTGACAGGCAATAAAGAAAATAATGTAAGTGCTGGAAGTGGGAAGTGCATGACGTCGCGTAATTAGTAACCGCCCATATGGCAAAGTACTGTAGGGGGACCCAGATTCTGAATCTGCTCCTTAGGGAGCTGGTTACATCCTGAAGTTGATTGAATATTTAGCTGACACTTAATTTTAGAGGATGATAATAATAATAGTAATAGTAATGATATAGTAATAGTAATAATAATAATAATAATAATAGTAATATTAAAAAATTCAATAATGTCAATAATTCTAGCAGTTCAAAGCATTAAATAGATCTAAGAAATTGTTGATGTCTCTGAAACTCAGTGGTAACAAATGGCGACAAACTGGAAAACCCGTTTTCGTTTCCTGGTCGGGGAAGAAAATGCTTTGGACTGTTTGAATGAATAATTTAAACGAAGTTTAACAATTATGTGGGAACTCTCTTTTCGTTTCGCAATTTCCAACTACTGTTACAAATCCGGAGCTTTTGAGCAAGAGTAATTGTTAGAAATAATCTTTTTCTGTTCAAAGAAGAGACCGCTCCAGCCGGCAATCGAACTCGCATCTCCCGGTGTTTTCCTGTATATCCATTTTCTGGTGTATCACAATTACGTTAAGCTTAGTAGGTATGAGGTTGCAACGGAGTTGACAATTTTGAAACGAGAAACGTATTCCCACGTTAAACTTTGAACTGTAGCCAGGTGGTGAAATGTCCACTATATCACTGACAGGGTTCTTATCTCCGTATGACTGTTCAAAGAATCTCGGTAGCTCAAGTGGTTAGAACTATTGGGCGAAACAGGGACGTGCTCGATGTAACAAGTCGGTTATTTTTTGAGGAACTGAAATTTACTCGTTGACTGTATAGAAGCAAATTACAAATGTCCCCATGCAATTTCTCAATTTTACTCAAACATATGCAGTAGCAACATAGGAAGACACTAATGCGTCCATTTGTGTCTCATCATTATTCCAAGTTTTAAAGTGTATCTCTACTTTAAGTATATACTTTTTTAGCATATTTACAGAAATACTTTATTCCTTAAGGCTTCGGAGCCCTTTCGAACTTTTCAGGGAACTACGTCCCCCCCTGCCCCCCTCTCCGTACAACAATGGTCATTTCAATACAGCATTATTAGAGTCATAAGAACAGATATCGCTACCAATATCTGAATGCCGCACAAATTCAGAATAGTTTCGATATAGACATTCTCTTTGGTATAGAAGTGTTTATTAAAAGACCTTCACTCTTTTATTTATTTAATATTTCAAACTGTTTAAAAATCGGCGTGTGACATCGAGGGGAAGTACAACGGTATAACATGAACGCGCCTTTTCTGGGAACTTCATAAACCGACGAACTGAACATTAAAACACAGTACAATGAAAAAACTTTTCAATATTTTGTACCATATCATGTTACAGAGGATATTACCTAGTAAGCGTTAATATTTGTCACGCAGACAACGCATTTCTTTGTGAAGAGTTGTAAAGGTTTTTAATAAAAGTATTGCACAAGCTAGTGAAAAGAAGTGCAAAAGTCGTACATTGAATTATAAGTTATAAAATGTGGTGTAACGCACCATTACTCCTCCATGACGTGAGTCGCCGAGATAATCCTTATCAAACCACTCATCTGCAAAATATTTTAGCTTTTACATGTGTTATATTTTATTTTAGTCCACTTATCAATACCACGTCCGTAAACATTGCGAGTGATTCATCTTATGTTGGCTTATTCCATTTTCATGACTAATACTGTAGACTTTCGCAAATTTAAAGGAATCGATGGGAATGGAAAATGATTTGAGCTCTTTTAATGTTGTGCTTTAAGGAGTATTACCCGAGAAATTCAAAGAAATCTAACTTTACAGAGGCTAAAAACAATCTAGTTTTACTTTCACAGTCGGATCTCGTATGTAATTTCATTTTTTGTACTTGCTTAAAATGCCACCCGTCTGCACAATACGGAAGTTTCTATTAGTGGCCGGCAAAACAGTCTTAACAGCTATGTTATTAGTGCAGTCGATAGGTCATTTTGCTTTGCAAAACTTGCATTTTACCTTGAGGTAGAAGATTTTATTTTTTTATTTTGTTTATATGGTTTTGTAAGAAAACCCTAAGTTTTCCACCTCGAAGTTCTCCGAGAAAAGTTTTGGTGGCCAGAAAAAATAAACGGATATTTTTTGGGTTTTGCGTAATCAATTTTTAATGGTGGAACTTAGCGCAAAGATAGTTATGTACAATTTCAATAGTAATAAAATTCTATACAAATTTACTTTATAAATTATTTCTCTCAATCATTGCGGTATAAAATATTTCTTGTTTCGATAACAAAAGTCATTTAATATTTTGTACTCAACATGTCAAAAATATACATCAGACGTTCTGTTTGCTATCTGTTGTCAATACGTCTTCTTCATACTTTCGATGGAGACACGATTATGCTGTGCGGCTATCGGGACGGTAATCTTCCTGTGATCGCCTATCAAAGTGGCATTCATCAGCGATGTCTTCCACGTAAGAATATAGTACAAGTATGAATTTCATGGTCTCGTCAACATTAGTGGCTAGGCGACATCCCTTTACTTTCTTCTTCTTTTTCTTCTTCTTTTTCTTTTTCTTCTTCTTGGCATGCACAATTCCTTTTGTCAGAAATGGGGGTATCATGCTTTTTCTGTGACCATATTCTTGTTACCAGTGCGTGTTATTTTCTGATCCCATTCATGTTGACGGCTTTTATCCGTATTGATTATTGATGGTTTCAAGAAAAACTTCTTAACCTTACGCACCAAATATATTTGTTTGTAGTGCAGTCTTCCTTGTGATTGTGAATGTGAATAATAATAATAATATATTAAATAATAATAAATCAATAATATATTAAATAGTAATAAATCAATAATATATTAAATAATAATAGCTCTATATAATAATTATATTACAATAAAAAGAAGAGGAAAAAACGAACGTCATCGAATTCTATGGACATGGAAAAGAGAGACCATTAGTAATTTTGAGCCACTTCAGAATAAAAAGAAAAATTTGGTGAAATTAAAAATCTCGTGACTCTGGTACTATTTGCTTGAGAGAAATAATTTATAAAGAAAATGTGTAGAGAATTTTATGACCTTTAAATTTGTACATAACTACTATTAAGACATTAGTATTAGAAAGTTATTACGCAAAACCCAAAAATACCCGAAATTTGTTTTGGATTTTCTGACTACCAAAACGTTTCCTGAAGTACTTACTGAAGTATTGCTGTATTTTCTGACTACCAAAACGTTTCCTGAAGTAAAACTAAGAGTTACCTTACAAATAAAAAAATAAACAAAATGAAATAATAAAATCATCTACCTCTTTTAGAAGGTGAACACCCTTCTGCCTCCCCATTGACTGCGCTGTATAGGGCTATGTAAAATGAGATAAAATGTAACCATTTATTGAGCATGGCATCTCATTTTCTTGACAATGCAATTTCTTTTCTGAAGTCTTTCCAAGGAATCACACTTCATTGCCTCATCCGATCGTGGTCTTCACGTGTTAGATTTAGGCAATTGGGAGACGAACGAATTTTCGATGGAGTTTTTAGGGTAAAAATAAGCACGTTATATCATGGCTTGATCAAACACAAATCAAGTTATTATGGCTTTATATTGGAACAAAACTTTTTTTGACGACACTGTGTTACCGGACAAGGCGATATTCCAAAAACGTAATAGAATGCCAAAAGGTCTCATTTCATAGATTACGGCATAAAAAATATTTAGTGGCCTTTAGGGAAGCGAAAACCTGGTGCTAAAACCCCAGGATGTATTGTTTCCGAGTTGTAGTCTATGGTAAAATGTGTTCTACCGTAATGCGTATTGCGGGTTTGCTTGTCCGCCTGATTTCCCAAATATGCCATAATATACTAACCTCTATGCTTCTCCCACTTTCATTATAATCTCTTCATTGCAGGCCGTAGGGGCAATTTCCAATCTCACAGTAATTCACTTACGATTTTTTTTTGTTTCGACAATTTGTAGTAAACTGTTCAGAAAAATGCAAGAGCGAACGAAAGGGCAAGTGGTTAATGAAAAATGGACCTTTTTTGTGATGATTGTATTAACTTAAAATCAGAAATTAGTGTTAACGTTAATCATAACTTGTCTTGTGATTTTTTATGAAGTTGTGTTAAAATATATATGAAAATTTTGCCAAATTTGTAATCACGTCTTTATTAACTCAGTAAGTGGGGCAGGGGGGTACGTAATGGGATATGGATATCGGGAAGGATGTTAGTGTTGCAAATTTTTACAAAGGTAGGGAAGAAAAAAAAGAAATCTTTGGGATCCCCTAGATGCCTTAATGTTCCCCTAAGAAAAATGAAAGTGGGAGGGTGAATTTAGCCTACAAGCAAGTTGGCCTACAAGCAAAAATACATCAGATTAAGAGTTCGAACACTGACAAAACGTAACGCCCTGAAGAGAACCCTATCGTACCTCAGCTTCTCCTTGTGGGACCAGTCGGGAGATTATAGTTTATCCCAGCTGAGGTGGTGCTCCGCTGGTGGTGATACCTCGAGAGAAACCCTGCAAGCTGACGTTTTAAGTCGGCACCGGGTCTCGCGTTCCAAAGAGGAACACCGCCAGCTTCAGGAAAATAAGTTAGTCTGCACTTACGGGGTCTGGGAGAGGTGGCTCAGGACATCAACTTATGGCTCTGCAGTGCTTCTGACCGGGAGATCTGACGGTGGCCAGATTTTCGACACTAGCTAGGTCGAATTAGGTCAAATGCATTATCTCTCTGGAGAGGAATTCCAGTGGTCGGCTGCTCTGATCGGTAGTTTTCAATGGTTTCTCCAATCAAACCCAAGCGAATACCGGAATAGTACCCAAACAAACGGGCCATGGACCGCGCGCGATATTTCCTTTCTCTTCCTTGTCCTATCCTCATCCATTACTTACACACACACTTGCATGAACTACTCTGCCACATATGCCAGGAGTCCGGTCTGGAGCTTAGAGCTTGTCCCGACTGGGGCTGTTCCCGGCTGGTGGGAGATACCTGGTTGGGGAAAGGCCCGATAGCCAACGATAGGTCACCATCCAGCGGGGGTGAAATCACTGCCACCTGCCGAGAAAAAAATATGCTGTACCCTTACGGATCTAATGACCTTAGCAGTTGACGTGCCCGGAATCACAAATCAACTTAAGGGACTAATGACTTAGCAGTTGACGCGACCGGAAATACAAAATAATAAATTCTTGGCTGTCCGGGATTAGCCGCGTCATGGTCGATGGAGCTGGCGTTTCGGCCATCACAACAACCGAAACGTGAAACCGCGATGGCCGAAACGTCAGCTCCATCGACCATGACGCGGCTAATCCCGGACAGCCAAGAATTCAATGACTCCGGCCGCGGAAGCCTACGACTCTACAAAATAATGAATCAATCAATCAATCTCCCCATGTTTCGAGCCCGGGGTCTAGGTCGCGGCGTGCGTGTCCAGAGGCGCTTGCGGACGGCAGAGGTCGTTTGAGAGCGCGCGCATGCGGGCGGCGTCCCGAGGAGGCGCCACAAGAGCACCCTTGAGCGTTCCCTAGCGGTCCACGATGCGGGCGCCCCTCTCTTTATGCTAGTTTAGCGTTTCAGCCTTTGTCAGGCACAATAGAAACGATTTTTATTGGACGACACATACAGCGAATTTCCTACTTCCTGGAACCGTGTCCTTTCTTCCGGAAGGAACCGTCTTCCATCTTACTTGACGGCGCTCGCGGGGGGGGGGCATAGCAAATTTTTTGTTTTTTGTTTATAATTTTTGAAAGAATGTAGTTATGAATCTTATTTCTTCACTAATCGTTTATAAATAAAAAGCGGCAAATTGGGAGTGTAATTATGTAAGTATACTTGCATTAATAGTGGATTTAGTAATGTGGCTCTTCTAACATCCAATGGAAAATTCCATTTTTTTGAGAAAATGATTCGCGACAAATTTTATGTTTTCTTGTCTTAAGAATGACAAAAAACGGCAAATTATGGGCTATTCAATTTTGAGATTGGATGAAATGGTTCTACTAACTTCCAGGACGTGAATTTCCAAAGAAATTCTAAAAGTTCAATTAAGAAGAAAGAACAAACAAGTTAGAAATACATTACACAGAATATTTCAATTTACTGGAGATCGAATTACTGAGAGCAATAACAGTCATCCGATATTTGGAAGACTGATAACCACTGAAGTGCTCGTGTGGTTGAAAATTTTAATTTATTTATCAATAATTCTTCCATTTACTTATTTGTGTGAATACAGTTGGAAGGAGTCTTCACTTTTCTCAGATGGAATCAAAACATGGGCATTTGTTGGATTTGTCGATCCAGGAAAACGGGACGAAAAATTGAATTGAATTGAATTGAATTGAATGTGCCTTATTTTACGTGGCGAGACTCAGGCCATGAGGCCTGCTCTTCCGCCTGACAACGCAAATTCCGCTACGCTTCTTTCACCAACCATGGGAGAAAGAAGGTCACAAAAAAAATCACATGTGAACCAGCCTTATATTTAAAACACTAAGGGTTTTCCAGTGGATAGAACTTCGATACATCTACTCAACCAAATTTCTTGATTTTTATTTTAAATGATAGGTAATAGGCCCTGCTGAGTTATTGCTTGCTATTTGTTATTTACAGGTTTCATACTTATGAACACAAACTTAATAAAATTGTAAAATAAATAGAATGAACCGTTTTCTACCGTTATTTGTTCATTATTTTGCATTGTGAGCTGGAATCGATCGTAATGTCACATGGCGCAGGCAAGTCTATAGGCGTGAGGTTATAATTACGTCTACAATAGCCATGCTTCAGCAAACTTGCACATTACTACAGAAAATTCATATTTTATTGACCATGATGTTTCTACCTTTTTTAATTCGATGTAAACGATCCGGCAACAGTGGCTAATCTCTTTAACCAATCATTTCCGAGAATTGCTGCCGATCTCACTAAGGGTTTTCAGCCACAAAATTCAACATCGGACATTTGCCCAAAAATTTTAGACACAATGTTCGTTTCCGAAACTTCTTCCTATGAAATTCTCAAAATAATCAGTAAACTAAAAAATAAATATTCGGCCAGTTTAGATGAATTTTCGGATTTTGGAAACCTGCGCGCCTGTAATTATACACCCGTTAACTCTCATATTTAATGCATCCTTATGCTCGGGAACTTTTCCAGATATTTTCAAAACAGCTAAGATTAAGCCGCTCTTCAAAAAAACAACAAAAATGAAATTCAGAATTATCGGCCTACTTCTCTTCTGTCAGTTTTTTCAAAAATACTAGAGAGAATTTTTTACGTACGAGTGGAAACCTTTATCAGTAAACTTGGCGCGCTTTAGGATTGCCAACATGGATTTAATCATGGAAGAAAATAAAAATCTACGGAAACAGCCATATTTTCTTTTCTTAAAGATGTCTCCTCATCATTGGATCAAGCACCTTTTGGATTATTTTTAAAGCTTTTGACGCCATAGATCATGACATTTACTTTCAGAATTACCTTCGTATAGAATCCGTAGTATTGCTTTACATTGGTTATGTTCGGAAGAACAGTTCTCTGTGCGGATGATACAATCATTCTTTGCAATAAAGAAACTGTAAATAGTACAATATCAAATGTTTCAAATGGGTTCCGTAATAAAAAATTAATAGTAAATGAAAAGAAAACGGTTTTAATGCAGTTTTCCATTTCAAATAAACAATTCTGTACTCCATTGAAAATGAACGGTGTATCATTGACTGATGTTAAGACAACAAAATTTTTAGGTCTCCCAACTCAGCCAAACCTCAAATCGAACGTCCATTTAAATGAATTGAACACAAAATTAAGTTCATTATGCTACGCGTTCCGAATTCAGCAGGAAAGCTACTCTGAATTTCAATTTTCTTTTGAAAGTTCTTTACAGCTTCAAAGACATCTGCAGAAAACAAAAACTCTATCACCTGTTTGTTACATGATGTTAAACTGAGTGAAGTGCTCTTCTGTATCGTAAAACCATAGATATGAGCGATCGTGTAGCAATTATTCTGAAACTGATGACTGGTGACTGATGACCATAGTTGATCAATATTTATCACAACAGAGAGCGGTCAAAACATGTTCTTATTATGTTGTAGAGAGTAGGATTTGTGGCATATGATTTAGGAAGTTAAATATATTTTTCTCAATGTTTTAGTACATCTTTTACTACATATTTCATTTAAGTTATATAGACTTTAATTTTTGATCTGTTATACTCCCCATTTACCTATTATAATTTATTTCAAACAGAAAATTACTAATTGAAAATATAAGCGTAAAAATCATAAATGGTGTTTATTTTGTGTAGATCTCCCAGAGTTCTATAGAACAAAGTATAAATTCCCTTCGATATATTGTACATTGCCTTGTCGTTTTCAACAGAATGTGAACGAAATACATTTGCATGTATTATCAGTGAATTTACAAATGTCGAAGTCCGAAGGCCGAAGCCTAGTCGTCAACAAGGACATGCATAACGCAGCTTTAGTTGAGGTACAATGGGATTAGGTCTGGTTGCATCGTGTAAGAAATTTAAGGTTGACACGGTGGAACTCGAAACTTCGCACATTGTCCCTCATTAGCCTTAGAAGCATCTCACAAGCAGCCTGATTTCTATTCATCGCAGTGTCCGCCATATTTCGGCTCTGACGTTCTTCACGTCAAGTCAAAAGAATGCGTCGAAGCGTTTTCTACGTCGGATTTTATTCCCTGAATAACGTAAACATTAACCGGCTATTTCTGGAATTAACCGGATTCGTTCTCTGTAACATCTACATCGCATAGAGAAAGTACGTATTTTACATTTATTAATATTTTATCGGGTAATATCCGATAGCTGAATACCCGATAGCTAGCGTTGCTAGATATTTCTCGCAATCATATAATAAACAGCCCTGCCCGTAACGTTCACTGTGCTCGCTCAGTACGCATTATCCGCTGTGTGTGGATTGTGAGAAGCATACTTTTGTATGTAAATGCCACTCCCTTCTCACCCAAATCTCTAGGATTTTTAGGGTTGTCTGATCCCAATAGTATTCTTTCCCATTGTTGTAATAATATGTCAAGTTTTGTTGAAATGAAAGAGTTACTTCGGAACACATGTACACACATGAACACATCCATCTATGTTCTATTTATCTATTTATTAAAGATTCGGAAATTTGTACATTTGAGGCAGTGTTTAAATTGTCAGTGTTATAATTATTGTAATAATTATATTATAATATAATAATACGTATTTTTGTACACAATTTGAAGAAAAAACGAAATAGCTTTGCTTTTGAAAAGCGGAGCCACGCTTGGTAGTTTGTTTAGATATAATTATTTCATACAAAAGATGAAGAAAATGTTAGTCCCTTTAAAATTGATTTGAATTATTTTTCTACCGAGATTAAGGTTAAATAGTTATAGAGAAAGGAAAACAAACGGAAAAGTCTCAAAAAATACCAGTTATTCGGTACTCCCGGGGATAGCTGAGAGTCTGAGAGGTCGAAAACTTGGAGGTTTAATTAACGCCTGGATGCAGACAACATACTCAAGAAAAAGTTTTAATGAACTTTTTCCGGGTAAAATGTACTTGCCGTCTGGACTAACACACTGCGCAAGTAATTTTCTACGTGGTCAGTTTATGCACTTTGGATTACACGGCCACCTTGTCCTGCATTTGAGTTGATAAGATGAAATGGTTCATTATCTATACTTGACAACTTCTGAATGCAGAAATAATTGTCTATATCTTCTCGAGAAGTTACAATGCACGCTTGTCATTCTGGAATGGAAGATAAATTAATTAATAGGCAATTAATGCCCTTCTAAATATCTGGAGATCTAGCGTTGGTGTTCGTCGCATACGTGACAGAAAGCTCTCTAATCTGACAAAACAATAAAGCGTTGTGTAATTATTTTATTCTTCAAGATAGTTATTCTCAAGCTATAGGAGTTTGGAGCTAATTGTTTATATCCATCACAAATGGTTTACTATATAAGAGAAAATATGAAATATTTATTGAACGTCTTACGTATTTCCTATTGCACACATTTTGACTTTAAACTAACTTATTTTGTCGAATATAGCCCCTCGCGTATAAGACTCCTTTCTCGTGATATCGATTTTATCGGATGGACATTTCGGAAAACTTGGATATGAACTTCATATGTAATTCATTGCAATAATTGTATATAAAAACTCCTAATTAATGCAGTTTTCTCTCAGCAGTTCCTAAGATTATTGCAGACGGGATGACAGAAATAAAACCCTCTATTCATTTGTAAGATCGTTTAATAAATAAAATGCAATATAATTATTTCGCTTCATTTCGAGATGTTCGCGTATTAGCCCCCTCTATTGTTTGTTGTCAATGTTTGAATAAAGGTGGACATATTCGAGAATACGGTAATTCTTTTACGCTCCATTTCAGAAATACTTCACTTCCTCTTTTCAAAATTTATCTTTAAAAGTGATTACATCTTGGAAGACATTGGTTCTTCTAAGTCTGTCATATCTCACAATTATAAATGAGAATAGATATGAGAAATGGGTTATTATCGTGCACTTATGAATACATTGAAGGTTTCGGAAAACTGTCTAACATTTTGGAAAGCTGTTCTTCGAGCGACACATTTAAATTTAGGGGTTAAAACTGTGTTAAGAAAAAAGTGTGAAGCATAAAGCGCCGAAAAACTTCGAATACACACAGTTGATATTATTTGCAACTTCTTTATTATATGATACTTCGCTGCTTTTTCCAAACTCAAACAAGCGTATTCCGTGACATGGCGTATTATAGTTTTGTGTGTAGTGAGACAGTTGATTGTGGCTAGTTTGCTTTGCTGTTTGGGTCTTCGCCAAAAATTAAATAAAAAATGGACTTACAGAACTGATAAGTTTGTGGTAAGTGGATTTGGGGAAAACAACAATCCTCTAAACGTCGTTCCGGTGTCCAAGGAAGGTCCGTCAAGAGGACTGAAGGACGGTTAGCTCAGCGACATCAGGAAAACTTCTGCGGTTTCCGTGCCCTTGTTGTCGTGCCTTCCGTACCACCATTTGTTGTGTAGAAGGTTAAATATCCGTTTTTCCTTTCATGCTAGAAATGTTCAAGGAGTAAGGACAGATTATCGTATGCAACTTAACTAGGGGGTACAAATCTCTTTGGTTAATAGCTTTAGGTGACACTTCTCATGAGACTAGTACGTATCAAAGAACTACTCCTTGTTTAATTTCCCAGGCGATTATCCGTTACCGATAATACAATCATTTCAAGTTAATATTTAGTTACATGCACACTGATTTGTGTTTGGGTCTGAATTGTATGAGGAGAATTTTAGCGGTCAGCTGTTCTGATCGGTGGTTTTCCATAGTTTCCCCGAGCGAGTTTTCCCACCCGAGAGAGTTTCCCCTCGCGAGTGGCAGAGCAGTATCCTAAACAATAGGCCAAGGACCGCGCGCGATCTTTCCTTCTTCGTCCTTTCTATTTACCCATACTTACACTTACATGCACACTGTACCACACATGTCAGAAGACCAGTCTGGAGCTGAGAGCTTGTTCCGGCTCTGGCTGGGAACCGCTGGGGAGATACCTGGGTGGAGAATCTCACCATCTTGTGGGGGAAGAACATCCACCTCCCGTGAAAAACATGCACTACACTTACGTTACTAAATAAATAGCCGATCACTGCTTACGTATTCCCCCGCAACTGCGGGTTTCGGCGAGTACCCAGCGCCTGCTCGCCGAATGCCGAGTAGTGAGATGAATTGCTTGCTCTTTGTCGAGCATCTTTCGGTGCTCGCCCTCTCCGCAGCCTGCCGTTCTTTTGTGGTACATCAATGGAAGTGAACATTCGCCGAGCATCTCAGCTCATTCGAATTCTGTGACCAGATTCTTGGTACTCGTCGAATGCCTCATGTGTGTTGTCCTTTAAGCTGGGGACAGTGTTTGTCTTGTGTAGACCGCACCTAATTCCTTGGTGACTTAAGTACCCCTTCCAATGGAATATCCTTTAGGTAATGATCAGGGTAGGTTCATTCTACATCAGGTGCCAGAGTTGTACCAGAGATCAAATCCCTGTCGATCCATGTGGTATTCGAAGTGGACAGTGCGGGTTCACAGCAGCTTTTTTCGGGTTTCCCGTTTTTCTCGGCATCCATTACGTCGTTGTTCTATCATCACAATCATCTTCAATATGATCCATATTATAGCTGCGTAAACACATGTTTCTCAAATCATTCATCCATTCTTGGTATGATCATAAGATTTAGGCTGGTGTAAACCTCGTAAATTGGGAGACCTATTATGTAGCGCTCAGAGGGGTCCTCAGAATAGTGTTTTTCAGATTATACTAAATTGAAGGGGCGTGTCACTAGAGATCAGTCAAAGCTATTTATAAAGACCTGCCGAAGTACAAAGTATATATTGTATAAACAACAATAATATCCGTCATATTACTTAAAACATAAGTAAGCCTTCAATAATGACACATTTTGTTACATGAAATTGATATTTTACGTAATGATTATTTTCGCATGTCGTTCAGGTTAATTCTCCAAGTAGACAGAACAGGTTGAGATCATTCAACATGGCGAACCGCAGGAGTTAGATCTTGTGCACGCGTATGTGCAGTTCACATCGCCTCTCTTTACAACAGTCACTGAGTAAGTTTCCAACCTTACTGAGTTTTAGAGCGACTAATTCGGTCTGCAAATAGGGTCTTTTCTCTACAGTGGAGGGGGGCATTCAAATCCCCATGTTGGGGCTCATCGGCGAACTGCCGGGTGAAACGAAGTTTATCTTCATTTTCTCAGCACTGCCTGAATAAATCCTAAGAATGGACAGTTCTCTTTTCTGATTTTCTTAATTTTGATTTCATTTGAATATTAAAAAAAAAAATGAACAACTTGAAATGGTGTAATTACTTTTCCGCCATGGGTCAACACTCTCTAGACAGTACAAACTGCGCTCTCTCTCTCTCTCTCTCTCTCTCTCTCTCTCTCTCTCTCGCTCGCGCGCGCACGCACACGCACACGCACACGCACACGCACACGCACACGCACACGCACACGCACACGCACACACACACATGCACGCACACTGCCCCGCTCGTATATATACATACATACAGACCAATTTGCACCCCGCACGCCTTGCCCTGAATAATCCATTCCCCTGGTCAGCTCTTAGAAACTCCTCTTGGAACCACTGTGAGTGGCGGAGAGTGAGGCCAGTGCGAAGGATGGAAGGGGGCGTGGCCGATCGCAGGCGCAGAGGGGCCTCCGACACCACGCCACGCCAAGGGTCTATTTCGGAGCGCGGGCCTCCGTCGCGGCGGCAGCGACGGCGTCACGCCCCGATATAGAGCGCCCGCGGCCGCGCTCGCCTCGCCGCCGTTGCGATTCGGTAGCCGCTCCTTCGCCGAAAAGGCAGCTCCCTCGCTTTGATTCGCATTCTCACACTTACAAACGCACGCACTGGTTCACGCACATACACTCATGCATTCAGTCACGCACTCGCTCATTATTTCATTCATTCATTCTTCCTCTCACTGATTATTTCACTAGTTCGTTATTTTAATTACTCATTGTTTCACTCACTTTCTTTGTTCCACTCACTTTTGTTTCACACACCGTTTTTTCACTCATAGTTTCGCTCACTCGTTGTATCCTTACTTCGTTGTTTCCCTTCGTCATTTCACTCCTTTATTGTTTCATTCATTGATTGTTTCATTCATCATTCTTTCACTCGCTTCTTGTTTCACTCGCTTATTATTTCAGACACTCATTATTTCGTCTATTCACGTACCTTCGTACACTCATTTACGTACTTATTTTCACTGTCCAGTTTTCCACTCGCTCATTCTTCCACTCTTAATTCTCCTCTTTCACACTTACTCTCCCTTTCTTCCTCCTTCATTCTCCTTCTCTCGTTTTCTCTCTCTCTCTGACCACTCTCTTTCCATCATGCACTCCCTTCCATACTCTCTCATTCCCTCTCACGCGACTACGCGAAGAAAGGGTAATATGGTTGGCTTCATCATTACTTTCTCAGTTATAAACTTCACATTATCCCTCGTCATGGATGGTCATATAACTTGTCTGCTTACTCAACGTTGCTCCAATTATTTCATTTTTCATGTGCCTCCATTTAATGCGATTCGTTGAAATCTAAAGGTTCAAGACTGCGGCAATTGATAGGTTTTTATGACTTTCTAAGACAGTTAAAATATTATAATAAAAAGCATAAGAAGAAAATTTATGTATTTCTAAATGTCATTTAATTGTTGTTTACTTCCGTTTAATAATTTTGAAGGAATTTTTAATTATATTTATTTGTTTTATTCACAGTTTTTAAATATTTTTTATTTTACCCATTACATTGCAAAATATTTAATTGTAACGCTTTTCTGACCTTAATAACAACACACACTAAATTTTTTTTGCAATTTTTTCCCGCTTCGTCCATAGTTGGGATCTTTTTCAAAAATTTGTTGTCCAGGTTTGTTGAAAACACATCATAAACAATCAGCGTTTTAACCCTAGAACACTACTCATGAGCCGAATCGACTCACATAGTGTCCATGCGCAGCCCGCATGATGTACTAGCACTCTGACCGGTCACCTATGGTTCCACTGTTTAGTGCCTCTTGTAATCCCACCTAGGTTGTGTCTCTGAGGGGTTCGTTGGGTTCTGCCGGGTTCGTGTAGCGTCATCTTCAAAGGTCAGTGAGACGAAATTACACATGATTAGCAATCAGAGACTATTTTAGTGTGTGTAAATCTTACTCATCGTTAGTAAAAGAAGGTATCCTTGTCTTGTCATGTTTTGACAATTACAAATTGAATATTGGTTCAGCCACTCCATTATATGTAATTCTTTGAAAACCAAAGCAAACATTTATTATTTACATTTATTTTACTTTGAGTCAATTCGACTCATGGCCAGTAATAACGTACGTATAAATATGCTTAGTGTTCTAGGGTTAATAAAAAATGGTCAGTGTTATAAATAGCACTGGTCAAGTAAGTATAGTGAAGATCGTCATCTGGCTAACTAGAGCTAAAATATTTTAGTGTCTTTTTTTATTAGGCTCAGAAAACACTGCAATTAAATAAACAAGATAACAGACGTAAATATATTTCTTTGCGAAATATACTCGTATTTTATTGTGGGTTCATGAGCTTGTGTACATGGAAGAGGTCAGGAGGGCAATAGCTTTCCCGAACATTTTGAAGTGGACTCGTAGCCCTACGAAGTTAACTATTTTATTTTCATAAATACATTCAATTCCTGATTTTCGACTTTTTTCTCCGTCAATTTATGGAATTTGCTTTTGTACATTTGGGGAAGAGGATCTACAAGTCATCTGGCAATTGAATGAATGAATGAATGAATGAATGGTTCAACACAAAATCATTTGTATTTATTAATTATATCATTAAAGTTAAAATTTCATTCTCCTTGTAGAGTTGTATTTTTTGAACTAGTAAAATATGTCATGGAGAAAAGGGGAAACAAATGAAATCGGCCTTCTCTTTTGTTTTAAGCTGAGTACGCGTATCTGTGGGACAAGAAAATTGACCAAATAATGTTTCGCCTATTAAAGCTTATTTGAGTACTTTGCAATCCGCATTGTCTTCTGGTTAACTATTTACTTTACAACACAAGAACAACTGGTGTTTTATGTTTAATGCTTTTGAAAGCTTACCTATAACTAAGGAAGCTTTTTCTTTGGAGTGAATTTGTATTCTTTTGTTGCAGGTAAGTGAATCTCACCCTGAGAGTCGGGAAACGCGTTATACAGCTTGACAATTTCTGTCACATTTTCTTACCCCTTCCGTATTCACCATTAATGAATGGTATGTAGAAATTTTAAACATATTTTCGCATAAAATGTTATTTATATAAACGGCAGTTACTAGATATGTATGTGTCATTCGAGTAACGTTATATTCTTATTCTAGATCTTATCAATTTCAGGTTTTTATAACCTGAAGATTTGTAGATTATCTATATTCTATATTAAGACTTAGAACAAAACACTTGGCAATGCTATCAATTTTCTCTTCGTTTGAAATAAAAATTACATTATCACCTTGAAGATACCTGCGAGGCTCAAGAGTTGAAAATAATTTTCTTGAAGAATTGTTATCTACTATTGTGCTGTCACTAATTATATAAATATGTCGTGAAATTATTTCTAAAGATGTATTTTCCCAACGTGTTTAAATTTGGGTAGTCAATAAAAATTAGTCAACATTAGTTCTTACTCTCTTTTTTATAGATCTGTTGAATGAAACCTGTTAATGAATCCAGAAAAAGACCAATTTTGACAATAATAGGCTGCAATTAACAAAACGAGTGGATAAGAGGGGTATAATTTCACCTCACAAAGGGGTATAACACACAATGTTCAAGAAAATGAGCGACGAGGGAAGGCGTTTTCTAATGGTCACTGTAGCGACTTAAAAGGATGATCAAACGGCATCAAAATGGAAGATATTGATTATATCCAGATCAAATATTAGACGAAGTTCAGAAGAGTCCTTTTGATAGGAAGTAATGCCGACATTACTTCTTAGTAAAAGTGAAGACACCCATGACAGGTAATATACTAATAAATCTTGGAAAATGGAAAAAACGAGCCACTTCAGATTCAGAAGAGATTTTGCCCACAAACTTTGCTGAGGGTGTGATTACAACTGACATTTTGTCACATTTATAATTAAACTAAATATATTTGCCTTTATAAATTTAATTTATGAATGATAAATATTTTGTTTCATTAGTCAGCTAGTGTCAAACCAACGTGTATGTGGCCTTCCTTATTCATGCTGAAGAATTACTTACCCATGTTGAGTATCAAAGACAATACTGATATTTCAAATTTCAAAGACTACTTGGCGTGAATGGGGTAACATTCTCGAATTTGAGTATTTGCAATTTAAATATTAATATCTCTAATTAGAAGTAGTAGTAATTAAATATTTGTTCAAAAATATTTCAGATTGATGTTGTACATGTCTGTGAAGTGCATTTTTTAGTCTCCATAGCGATTCAATTATACGATTTTTAACCTTTTCCTAGGTGCTGATTGGTAGATGGAGGCATTGAACGCGTAAAATTAATTTAGTGATAATGAACGATGGTTGGTTGTTAGTGATTCCGGGCGCGTCAACAGCTTAGGTCATTAGTACCATAAGTACAGTGTATGTTTTCCTCGGGAGATGGCGGTGATCTTCCCCCGCTGGATGGCGAGATCCGGCGCCGACCTACCGCCGCCAACCGGAGTTTCCCCCTAACAAGGACTCACCCACCAGCGGGGCACCGCCCCAGCCGGAACAAACTCTAAGCTGCCGATCGGTCTCCCGAAGTAAATGGTAGTGTAGTGCATGTTAGTGTAAGTGTGTGTGTAAGGGGAGAGTATAGGGCAAAGAAGAGGAAGGAAAGATCGCGCGCGGTCCGTGACCCGTTTATTAAGGTACTGCTCCGACATTCGCCTGGGGTTGATCGGAGAAGCCATGGAAAACTAACAATAAGAGCAGCCGGCAGCGAGAATTCTCCTCCAGACAGCGATTGAATTCGACCTAGCTGAAAAGCTCGTGTCGAAAATCCTGCCGCCGTTAGGACTCGAATCTAGGACATCCCGGTCAGAGGCGCTGCAGTGAGATCAGTTGATACACTGAGCTATCGCTCTCGGTAATAATAACCAACTTTTCATGGAATTAACGAGTGTATTTAATCTACTAAAAGAAAAAATGTTACCCACGAAAGTATGTTTTTAACGTAATAATCTTTTAGGGGGCAGAGGAGGAGGGGGTGGCACGACGGGTTGGAATGGAGCGGATGCTTTATCTGACTAGAGTGCCCGTTTGGGCGCGCTGTTCAAAGCTGAAGATAGTTGAAACTTTCTTCTCAAAATGTTGCAAAAATGCAATTCCAACTTCATGTTATTTTCCATAAGATCCACCATGTGCATTTCAAAATGTCGAGGAAAACAAAATTAATAATTTTTTAAAGGTTGAAGTTCATGGTTAAGTGGAATGGGATGGATCAGAGACGGGTGGACCGGAGGGGAGCAGGGTGGTACGCAGCGGGTGGGTTAGGTTGGTGCGGAGCGGGTTGGGTTGGGTTGATGCAGAGCTGGTTGGGATGGTGCGGAGCTGGTTAGGTTGGTGCGGAACGGGTTGGGTTGGTGCGGAGCAGAGCGGGGTGGTGCGGAGCGGGGCGGAGTGGTGGGGAGCGGTGAAGAGCGGAGTGGGGTGGTGTGGAGCGGAGCGGGGTGGTGCGGGCGGAGCGGGTCGGTGCGGAGCGGAGCGGGGTGATGCGGGCGGAGCGGGGTGGTGCGGGCGGAGCGGGGTGGTGCGGGCGGAGCTGGTTGGTGCGGAGCGGAGCGGGGTGGTGCAGGGTGGAACGGTTTATCTGAGGCAGGGGGGGCGGAGTAGGTCGGGGAGAGTCGGAGCAAGACGAATATCTAAATAAATTACTTGCATTTCCCTCTGTAGAAAATTCATTCATCATTCTAGGTGATTGTAGATGATTGTGTAGTACGCGAGTAGCACCAGGTACTTTAGCGGGCATAGTAACGATTGACCTAAATGAATTTTTGTCTACGTAATGTGTCATTCAAGTAATGCAGAAAATATATAATTATTGAATCTTCAGATATCGTATGACTGGCGCATTAACGAATGTATTGTGAGATCATTTGAACTTTTAATTTACCTCCGCCACAACAAGATGAATTCTTTTGTGTTTTTCTTGTGACTTCTACTACCATAAATGTATACATCTATGTATGAAACCCCGTGTGGTCTACAACACCACAAAAATTCTCTTCAACAGGGGGACAAGTTCCCGGGGTGGGCACCTTGGTCTTTTGGGCTCTAATCCGCACCCTCAGCCGACGCGTTGACTCCGATAGCTGATATCTGGATACAGCCGGAACCCAGTTTGCCGCCACGGAAAATTCCCCATACAATGCCTGGGTAGGGGCCACGCTGCCTAGCTCAGAGGTCCTAGCTATCCAGGCTAGTACCGGAGTCTTGACAATGCGCCATCCACATGCGCCGGGAACAAGTTCCCTCCTCTTTGCCCAGAGTATCGGACCACTGCCACGACGAATCCGAGAGCCAAACTGGTGGCCACCTGAACTGAGGTCCAGGCGGCTCGGAGCCCTCATCCCGACTCCCCAATGCTTACCGCCAGCTCACGACGTGGGTAACGCCGGTACCGGTGCAATCTGACGGCTGGTTACTGGTTTCCCGCCGGAATTTATAGTGGGATACAGAGTACTCCAAAGAACATCCTTCACCCAATCCTGTTCCGATATCGACGCGCCATAGGTCCAACTGGTGGGTGGCCGGTCGCCCGGCCACCAGGAGCTTAGCATCGCCTTCTCACTGCCTGCACCTTCAAGCTAACGACGTGAGCGACACCGCGAGACTCAGGATCAGGGTGGTCGTCTACGACACTCCACAGAGATCCCGACAACTTACGTCATCGTGAGCTCCCCTGCAGGGAATGTGCACATCTAGTAAGAAACATGATCTAAAGTAATTTTGAATAACCAGCAGTGAGAGTGAATTTAAAGGAATGTTTCTGTGATATTAATATTCTAGGCATTACAATTATGGAAACTCCAAGACGACTGATTATACATTTATTTTGTAAACAACTTTCTGATAGCGTGTAAAATGTTTTCGTTGCAGTTAAGTTCACTCGAAAATACAGTGCAAGGATATATTTATCTAGATGATATGATATCAAAAACACGTTGATCAAGTGATAATGTAACTTATTGTATTTGTTTGAATGTCCTTGAATATGAAAACAAATTGCGCAGTTTTCAGGGTCCATAGGTAAGGTGATGAGCCAATTAGCATAATAATTCTTGATATCTAGAAGTTTCAAAACGAAAATTAAGAATCCATTTTAATGAAAAGGACTTTTCATGGAACCCCAATGTTTTTTCTAAGATGTATTTCTTGAAAAATCTAGTGAAAGATGTAGAAATGAATAAACTTCAAGGTATGTGAAAGAGAAAGTTACCCAAATCATCTCAACAAGGAAATATCTCATTTTCACTTATTTTGTAAATTTTTAACAATTAGAAACCAAATGAAAGGTATACTCAAGGAATTTAATTTGATATGATTTGTGGAAAATTCTGTGCATGCATAATTAAAAAGAATACTATCTCATTTCAAGAAAAATAAAACTTTTATTTTCATTTCATGTAGTGCAAAATAAAGAGTATTATTCTATCAAAATGTCGATTTACTGGTACATTTCAATGGAAATATTACGAAAGACACTATTAAACAGAGACTGTCGAATTGTTAGTAAATAATTTCTATCTTGTTTAATGATAGAATATTAGATTAATTGTATAATATTCAAATTGTACATATTGAATCCATTGCATACTCTTCATAAATAATTTAAAAAATACACGTAGATTATTATTTTTCTGAATATATACATATTTTTTCCTTTTGATATTCATAATTGCACGCAATTTATTTAAAAAAATACAATATTTTTCAAATTATATAAATAATAATTTAGGCATGGACATAAAACAAAATAAATATTACGTAGTATAGTAAAACTAGATGTTCAATCCCTGCTATTCCCCCTTTTCAACCTGACAATTTGGAGAAATTGTAAAACGACGTTGGGGGAAGAAGCTCTTACGGAATCTCTCAACTGTGCAAATGGTTTGGCATGAAATTTATTTTCTTTATTAATAATACCATTACAGTTATAATGTATTTCTGCTTCTATGCTTTATTTACTAGTAAAATGTATCATACGTAAAATGAATAGGGGGTCGTGAAATGTACGTGCCTCCTACTCTTGTTCTAGGCAGCGCACGCTTATGATCACAAGCAGTCACCGGTTTAGATATGGGTAACTCAGTGGCTAACAGTCCTGGCGACGGGTACCTGCAGATCACCACAGCCGCTCCATGGACTGCTACTGCGAAATGATAGAAAGAGAGCGAATGGTGAAGCTGATAGTGCCGTTTCAAATTACATGTTATCCAGGGAGACAATATCTTCTGCCACACTAAATTCTCACTGGGGGGGGGGGTGCAGACGATCGAAAGGCCTTAGTCTCTTAGTGGAAGAGATAACGTCCACTCGGACCCGACTTAACTCGGCGGCACTCATGTCGTTAGCTTAAAGATGGAGGCAGTGAGAAAGTGACTCGCCACCGACCTTTGGGCAGGATTGGGCGTAAAGTCCGTTAGCCGACAGCCCCTCTGCAGCTGGCGGCTGATCTCAAACCCACATATAAAAGTCAAGACGGGGAGCAGAAACCCCCCTGTCAGAGTTGCCTAGGTTCCGGCGTTACTCATGTCGAAAGGGTAATGACTGTTGCCCGAGCTATTACTATCAACCCAACGAGTCTGCAAGTAGCAGTTAACCATCTTCGCTCTTGTAGTCATTTATTTTTTAAATTTTTACATGTGTTTTATTTTGCAACTTATTTATATATCATCTTGAAACGGCTAGTCTAGATAGCTTTTAGTCTTTGTACCTCCATTGGGAGCTTCCTGGCGAGAAAGCCCAAAATGATGTACCCTGTCCATTACATTGTTTACACATATACTATAATAACAATTCTAAATAATAATAATAATAATAATAATAATAATAATAATATAATAATAATAAGAATAAGAATAAGAATAAGAATAGTAATAAGAATAGTAATAAGACTTAATGTAGGGAGATTCTGGCTACCAGGCCCGCTTCTCCACCAAATCAAGTAATGCAATACTTTTCGATATAAAATTAAAATGATCTAAGGTATATTAATTATAATAATAATAATAATTATTATTATTATTATTATTAATATACATAACATAAACATGTTTTGCTCTGGGCTCATGAAAGCAAAAGCAATGTGCTAGAATTTACTTTAAGCAGCTAAGAGAAGTAATAAGAAAACGGTGGTTTCTTTAGTTTCACTTCATCGGGCACCGGTGTCTTCGCGTGTTAAACGAGGTTTCTTTGCACAAGTGGACAATTACAATCAACACTCCAGGCTAAACTTCTTAATAGAGTCCTGCACGAAAGGCTTTCGCTCGAGCGCCACGGCAGTTAATACAAAATCCCTTGACGGCAGCCTAGTATGACATTTTCGCTCGTCAGAAGCGAAAATTGCTCGGCCGAGAAAACCAAACGTTTGACGTTTGGTACTCCAGAGTCCTCCAATTGTGATGATAAGAAGTATAAATCGCTAAATTAAAGACATCGCTCCGTCTTCACGACACGTAATGTAAAAAAGTGGAAAGAAACAGTTTGCTCAGATAATGATGCTACCCTTTCTGTAAACGAAATTTCGGGTTTCAATGATTAGATTTGAAATACGTTTACCTAGTTGTTTCTGTTCTCATTTTAATTATATTTTTCTTAAGTATGTACAATTAATATTTTGTAAATATTTATTCTTCCTTTTCATCATAAATATATATTAAGTGAACTGTTAATCTAGAATAAACTATAAGAAAGTGGTTGCATCACACCATTATTGCTATTACCAATATTAGATGGTTTTCAGAGGGTTTTTTATGGATGATTTTTCAAAGTTTCATTTTCTTCAAAGAACTCTAGTGATAATTAATAAGTTATTATTTAATTAAATTATCTTTTCCTGCGTTTACTATATGGTGGGTTGACACACAATGAAGGTAAACCACCTGTATTGCGTGTCAAACTTCCATCACATTAGGTTTGACCCTTACCTGCGTGTTTTATGTACTAGACAAACCAGCTGGAAACGAGAAAATATTTTTATCATATATACTATTATAAGGTTTAACTTTACATACCACAATAATATTTTATGATGAAAAGCATGGGGGAAAATGTTCGACTAAAAAGCGGGTTAAACCAATTAAATTGCAATTGAATTGGAAGTGTGCAATTTTTCAGCAATTGAATTATACTGCAAATTTAATAGCAATATAACTCGGTAACGAAAACAGAGATGGGGTTAGTGAAGCAGACGTACTTACCACATGGCGCTTAATAAAAGGCACAGTTAGATAATAGGTAATAGGCAAGGATACGAGGTAGCGAACGATTAGCAAGTTAGCCTTCACATCTGTGTTCTGGACTTGGCCATTCCATGCCGAATTTGTTCTGGGGGAATTTGCCGCAGTTTGCGCGTTAAACCACGGATACATGAAATAAATAACTATCTGGACCCGTGCGAAAACTGCGGACTTAGTAATTTTCACTTTTAAAACATTTATTTACAATGTCGAATGATCGGTCTCAGAACTGTGCTTTTGCAGTCCTGCAAACCCAGTATTGTGGGAGGGAGATCATTCTAATATTGTTAAGCGTTGATAATAAATTTCACATAAAATCAAACTTCTTTTATTTTAATTCAATCACGAAAAATTATTTCTGACCTTTTCCTTCTATTTAATCATTCGGATTTCAGCTTTTTTCTGACCACCCATGCTGTGACGAGCGTGCTCCCAAAAGAACTAAACCTCCAATAATGTTCACGTTTAAAACATTAACTATTTAATGATTTCGTGATATTATTCAAATGAGTAATTTCAACAAATGAAAAATACTTCGTAGATTAATTTAATCTAATAAAATACTTTAAAAGATTAAAAGTAATGAACAACGTGAATTCTATAACACTCAATACCTTAAATTTTAATTGTTTCTTTAATGATTGTAACTATCAATGTACAGTCAATGATTACATTCTTCTATGGAATTGAAAATAAGCTTTTTCTCGCTCGTTATAGAAAATTCGAAACTGTTTGAGTTCAATCATATCTGTGAAATTCTGTAAAATTTGTGGAAGAACGACATTCAAAAATATAATTTAAAGAAGACAATTTAGAAAATTATGTTGAAAACATGTTTGAAAGATATTTATGTAGAATGTTTAAAATACTCGAGAATCTCTGGTAAGATGAAGAAATGTAGATGTGTTGTACTAAGATGTTCGGTGGGTGATTCTGAATTAAAAATTTTGGGCATATTTTAAACGTTTTTGGTTAAATATTTGCTTCTTTCGATCGCTTGCCTTATTTTTTACTTTCTGCCTACGGAGTGGAGAGAAAGTTATGTAATGCTGCGCGAAAATATGGGGATTTTTTGGCAGAAAAGCTCAGGGCCTTGGTAACGAAAAAGTGAGTATATCCAGTTGCTAAGTTTAGGAAAAAATCCTCTAACTCGTGATATAACCAGAATACATGTTTTTTGTGTCATTTTTAGCGAAAAATCGAATGATGGCAAAATGTCTGTCTGTAAGCAACGCTAGTGGCTAAGCCGTTCTGCCGATTTTCTCGAAAATTGATATTCCCCAATCTATCTGGCTGATGTCCCGTCCACTTGAATTTGAAACCGATATTTCAATTTTTGGGGGTACTTTACATGAAGTCCCTGGAACATTTTCCAAATTTACAAAAAATGTCTCCTTAGTTTTTGATTAAATTTTGTTGTTGGATAGTGTGAAGGACGTTTAAAAGAATGGTACATTGTTTGTTGAGGACGTTTAAGAGAATGGTGCAGGGCTCGTGTTTGTTGAAAACTCTGATTTTTCGAAAATTGCAAAAGTCAGAAAATTTTCGAAGTTTTCCTACAACTAAAATATCAAAGATAAAAGATTTTTTCCCTAAATGAAATCTGGTCCTTTAAGATAGATTTTGAAAATAGGTCATGTACAATTTTTCGACAATATGAGCATTTTACGCGTAATTTGTGATGTGAATTATCCCTAAATTATAAATATATAATGAAATAAATATTTGTGGGTTCCGTGCAGATAAATTTGAGTGAAAAATTTTATGGTTCTAACAATAGATCAATAACTTAGACTAGGAAGGTGTTTGTTAGTTTATCGTATGGGTTATTTTGTGAGGACACGGCCATAGTTTGGTGTATTCGACCAAAGCATCCTTTGAAGTCTATACCCGGAGCTGGTCTAGGGAACCTTTTTCAAGCAGGCGCCCCCATGGGCGTCTCCCTGAAACGCCTGGGTGTGACTCGCACCTTCTCCGCCAGAGATTGGGCTCGGTTAACTCTATCCGAACTCGCTAGAACGGAAATTACCGGAGGGATTTAATTTTCCTGGCACCTTCCAGGGTTCTTTTACGTTCAACAAACCTCACCTGGCTACAGTAGAATATTTCAAATTTCCGAAAATTCACGTGCCTCTGCCGGGATCGAATCTGCGAACTGGAGGTACAGAGGTCAGTAAGCTAACCCTTGAGGCGCGCTAGGATCGGTTTAATAGCCATTGTATCGTGATCGCCACCATACCCTCCATCACCATCGTCACCGCTCGTTGCTTCCGCAAGACTCCTTGTCCCACGAGCAATTAAAAACTTTGTGCTGTAGTGCGGGCGCTGACCTTCACTAAATGCAGCTCTTTAGTGCGAGCACGTGACGTGAAGACAATTCGAAAGAAAATTGAAAATTTATCTGATAATTGAATTCAGTGATGCCTTATGATATTGCTTATGCCGTATTATGATATTCTTGTTATATTTATTAGCTTATGGATGTACGATAACCTTATGATATTTAAGATGAGGTAAAAGCTCTGAGGCGATTCTCTCAAACCACCTATCAGATTGAGTTGTGTAGGCTTTACTAACGTGGAACAATAGAAAAAATGTAAGAAATCCTATTTATTTCAAATCAGTTGGATGCGAATTCTTAACGCATTTCAAACTTTTGAACGTACATTAAAGATATGCAGAATCAAATATTAATTAATTTAAATAATCGGAAAATATAATTATCAGATCAGAAAATTTCGATCTGTAGCCATGATCTAAGTCATGGACATTCAACTTAAGTCATGGAATTGGTAAATTTTGATACGTTTCTCAATTCAAAATGTCAATTTAATCAAACTCTATTCACGACAATTCACATGATAATCAATAATTCCAAGTATTTTTAGTTTTCAGAAACACATGTGTAACTAGAAAATAATTAAGTAATTGAAACATTGTTATAAATTTACAGCTAAGGTTATTCTCCGTGAGTTAGCATAACTTTCTTATGAATATGAAAACAAGGAAAACCTCCGAGTTTGAAGCAATTGAGTTGGCAATTGGAGTCTCGCCGATGCCAAATATTTCATTAGTGTACTCTATTCACAGATACATTTCCAAAACTACGCATCTTTTTTAATCCAGTGAAGGCAATGTGTATAAATATTAACGTCTGTGTTGTAGAGAGTGTTATTATATCTTACAATTAATATCAATGTTTGTCAGTATGGCGATTTATGCTAAAAACTACTTTTTTATCTAAAAATGTACGAGAATGCAGTGATATAAAACATGGTTGTGTCAGTGATTTGATATGTTTTCTTTACGGCCACTGTTTCTCCGTTTTCTTCAATTCCATTTTTCATTACATGACTAAAATTTTATCTTATCAACCCGAAATGCTGGGAGACTTGATAAAGTTTATATATTTACATTTTTATGATTATTTTTAACGCAGTTTTTGCATATACTATGTATTTTGTATATTCACATTTACGGGCAGTCAATGATTGCAAAAGAAATGTCTTGTACGTGGAATGACCGCTTCCAAGTATCTAAGTATTTGGGAATCCTCCTGAGAATTGATTTCCAGAAGCGGAAGGTATTACCCCATGATTGTATACGGGTGTGAATTGACATTTCATGTAGGGGGAACGTTCTAGTATTAATTGAGAAACAAGGCACGTATTACAAAACATATTGTATTATAATTCAATATTCAAAACGTATATTAATATTACAAGATATATGTATTACAAAACCAGCGTCTGAGAAGTGTGCAATTGTCGAATCCATGAATTGACGAGTGAAACGAAGACTATCGTCGCATTTGCACCACAATCTGAATAATTCCTAAGAATATTCTTGAGAAAATTTTTATTTTTTTAAATTTTTTAAAAAATTTATTTATAGTCGCATCAACTGCGAGGTTATTAGCGACTATTCAGTAAGTTACAATAAGGGTTGTTTTATAGCATGGTTACATACTTCTTTACATTTTTTTACATTTTTGTTCAGTGAATTACATTACAGTTTACATTGCACCAGTGGTTGGAAATATTTCACATGTTATGGTAATACACACAATACATACACTTAAAAAAACAGTATTACAGTTCGTGAGAGACATTAATTGATTTACAAAATTTTATAATTTTTTCTTGTTGGGTACTTGAATGAAGTAAAGCATCAACATTAAAGTTCTGTAAGATTGATTGGCGGGATTGGTTGTACTTAGGACATTCCTGAATAATGTGTAATATTGTTATTTGTACATTACATATATTGCAAATAGGGGGAGTATTCTTGTTTAATAGGTGGATGTGAGTAAGCTTCGTATGTTCTGATCTAATTCTGGTGATTGTAACTTGATCTTTACGGCATATTTTTTTTGAAGTATGTAGGTTGTAGAAGTTTTCTATCTTCTTATGAAGACTGCTAGCCTTACAAATCTTCCACTCTTGGCTCCATTTGGTTTTCATTTTTCCATGCAAGTATTTCCAAATATCACTTGTCGTAAATGCAATATTATGTACATTTTTCACTGACCGGAGGTCGACTAGTGATGTTGGAAAATTACTTCCTGGAGCAGTCAGTGGTATATCTAGATGAAGGGGAATCCAGAAAATAACAAGTTTTTTACCAAGCCTTTGAATAAGATGGTGTAGCTCCTGAACCTTGATAGCCATTTCAGAGTTTGAATTTTTGTTGTAGCATAGTTTTATTGTCGAAAGTGAGTTTGTGAATACAATTATATTTGAGTGCAACGATTGATGTATCATTTTTAGAGCTGTCATTAAAGCATAGCTTTCAGCACTATTAATACTGCAATAGTGATGTAGGAAGCTACATTTTTCATTGGGAGTATATACTATGGCTTCAGTATCTTGGTCCCTTGTTTTGTTACTAATATAAAAATGGGAGTAATTTTTATATTTCTGGATTACTTCTTTAAATTTGGTGTTCCAGTCTTCTTTTGTTAAGTTGTTATTGTGATAATCAGTGAGTGATAACTCTATTGACATTTTTTCAATGGTCCACGGAGGTATCTGGAATTGTCTGTGTTTATCAGCACTTATATTTTTAATGTCTAGTTCTTTAAGTTGTTGGGTTATTCTACTGTACATCGGTTTATATCGAAGATGACTATTATAGATCTTCTGTAGCTGAGGAAAAACGTCATTGTATATTATTGGGTTAGTAGACGAGGCGGCTTTAGCAGCATACTTGAGATTGAGGGTTTTCCTTCGGTGGTGTAAGGAGGTTTCTTGGGACTCAATAAGTATACTTCCTATGGGGCTGGTGTGGAAGCACCCAGTACATATTCTAAGCCCTTTATTGTGTATTGATTCTATTTTCCTCAACTCTTTTTTGTTAGCAGATTGGTATAATAGTGAACCATAATCGATTTTTGATCTAACGAACGCTTATGTTAGTAGCAAGAGGTTTTTATCAGCTCCCCAGTTGTTGTTGGAGAGATATTTAATAATGTTAAGTCTGTTCTTGCATTCAATGATTAATTCTTGCAAGTGAATCTTCCATTTTAATTTTGAATCAAATTGGAGTCCAAGAATTTTCATTCTATTAACAAATCTAAGAGTTTGATTTCCAAGCTGGAGTTTAGGGGATACTGTATTAGCTATCTTTGAAAAAAACATGCATTCGGTTTTCTTGGTGGAAAATTTAAACCCTGTGATCATAGACCATTGAAAAATTGAGTTTAAGGCTTTTTGCATGATCTTTTGAGTAGATAGGAGAGATTTCCCTTTGCATAGTACAGTTATGTCATCTGCATATTTTCTAGTGATAACTGGAGGTTGAACCTCCTTGTCTACATCATTAATTGCTAATAGGAAGAGAGTCACACTTAGCACGGATCCTTGAGGTACACCATTTTCAATCTGCTTTATATCTGAGAGTTGACCATTGATCCTGACTTGTAGTCTGCGATTAAGGGTAAAATTTTTTATAAAATCATACATATTTCCTTTTATTCCTATTATCTGCAAAATCTTTAAGATCCGTCTTTTCCATACCATGTCGTACGCTTTCTCTGTATCCAGGCTAACAGCAATCACATGTTGATTGTTCATGAAAGCCTCTTGAATATGACTATCAATGCTTATTAGATGTGACATAGTGGAATGTCCAGATCGAAAGCCGAATTGATTTTCATTTATGATTTTTCGAGTATCAAGGAACCATCTGAGGCGTTTATTGATAATTTTCTCAAGTATTTTGCACATGTTACATGTAAGTGATATAGGACGGTAGTTATCAGGTTTGGATGGGTCTTTTCCAGGTTTAGCAACAGGTACTACTATGGCCATCTGCCAGATCTTGGGAAATACTCTTTCCTTCCAAATATAGTTATATATGTCAAGTAAAACTTTCTTTCCAAGTATGGGGAGATTTTTAATGAGGATATTCGGAATATTATCTGGGCCAGGAGAGGAATTATTAGTGGATTCAATGGTTGTAAGTTCTTCCATGGTTATGGGATTATTTAACTGAAGTGGTGTGCATTTGTCATCATAATCATCTGAAAGTTCTACTTTTTCTTCTTCATTTTTAAATTCTTGAAAGGAATCGGAGAAGTTTTGAGAGCTGGAGTTTCTGACAAATGTATCAGCTAGTACGTTGGAAATATCTGCAGATTGTGTAATAGTTTTATTTCCTTCTTGAAGAAAATGTATCTGGCTACATCTTTTGTGTCCCTTAATTGCATTTATTTTTCTCCACGATTCTCTTATACTGTTTTGTGAGCTAATAGATGACACAAATTTATTCCAGGAGTTGCTTTTACTCTCTTTAAGGATTCTTCTGGTGAGAGCTCTTGTCCGTTTGTATTCAATTTTGTTCTCTTCAGTTTTATGTTTTTTGAACCGGTTGTAAGCATGATTGGATCTTTTAATTGCTTCTTTACATTTCTCATTCCACCATGGAACGCATTTGGTTTTCAGTGATGGTGTGCAAGTTCCTATAGATTCATTTGCTGCATTCCTTATGATATGAGAAAATTTATCAATCAGTCCATCCACATTTTCACTTACTTGATAGTTTAAGTCAAAATCTTCAATATACATGTTTATAAATTGGTAGTACTTATTCCAATTAGCCTGATTGAAGTTCCATTTTTTAATTTCATAATTAGTGGTAGACATTCCTACAGGAATAGAGACACTAGTAAATAATGGGAAGTGGTCACTATCATGGGGATATTCTGACACAAACCAGCTGCATTTTTGAGCAAAATTTATAGAGCTAAATGTGAGGTCAATACTACTTAAACTTCCATTACTTATGTTAATGTGGGTAGGCTGCCCAGTATTTAACAACATTATGTTTGTTTCATCTATGACAGTTTCAAGTTTTCTGCCTCTAGAGTCGGTTTTTTTAGACCCCCACAATGTGTTATGTGAATTAAAATCTCCAAATATTAAAAATGGTTTGGGAAGTTGCTTTACAATATTGATGAGCTCACAAATTTCAAAAGGGTAGCTGTTCGGTAAGTATATGTTGCATATACAGATTTGAACTGGGGATGATATTTGGATAGCCACCAGTTCTACATCAGTGTCAATATCCAACTCAACAGCTGAGTAAGGTTCTTTTACATATGTTGCAACCCCTCCGCATGCAATATTGGAATTCTCTCTATTCTTGTTGAAGCATTTAAAGTGTTTTATTTTACTACTTTTGTTGTTTTTGAAGTTAGTCTCTTGCAAACATAAGACATCAGGTTTATATTGGTGGCATAATAGCTGTAATCTTTCATATCTAGGGTAGAATCCATTCACATTCCATTGTAGGATGAGCATGTCAAGAATAGTTTAGCAGCTACTAATCTGTTGATGAATATTCAGATTCATTCTGTATTTCAATACTTTTTTTAAGTTTATTTAAAATTCTTGTAAACCTGTTTTTTATAGATCTATCACAGAGTGAGAGGTAGGTCTCACTCATCATTGTAATTAATCCTTGTATATCTGTAGTGTAGTCTTTTGCAATCATTGCTGGGTTGTTAGATCCAAAAGTGTTTTCCAAGAAGCTTACAAATTGTTCATAGGATAGTGGATATTTATCCCCATTGGTTTCAATTGTGTTCCTAATTTCTACAGTTAATTCTTCGACAGTTTTCGTTTGGTTATTTAAAGGTTCTTCAGTATTTTCAAGTTTCTTTTTCTTTTTATTCTGCTTTGTGTTCTTGTCCCCCTGAGACTTTTTACTGAGAGTACTTTCTGGTTGAGTTGATGACTCTGAAGGTAGGGGTCGTTTTTGAAGGGGAGGGAAATTGTTATTTGTTATTTCCTTCATTGCATTATTTACTGTTTGTGGGGTTGTACTGATGTTGAGGTTAGGTACTTGCTGGGTGGAACTTTCAGATGTTTCCATGTCATTTACATTAGGTTGATTTGGACACAGTTGAGCTATGTGTCCTTCTTGTCTACAAATGAAACAAGACATGTTATCGGTAGACAGAAAGATACGGTATGATGTATTATCAAAATATATCACAAGAGAATCTGGGAGTTTGTCTGTGTCATCAGATTCAATATACACCTGTCTCCTGAAACTCATTATATGTGACAGTCCTGGTTCTGATAATCCTGCTTTAATGAATGAAATCTTTGTAGTAGTTACTATGTTCCTCTTGGTAAATTCTGCTTCTATTACATCATGAGGTATTATTGGACTAACATTGGAAATGATAACTCTTTTGTGCTTACTAATAAGTGGTCTGACACCTAATTCTATGTTATTAATGTTAATTGTTTTGTTATTATCAGTAAAACTTTCTGCAACCTTTTGACTAGAGAAAAAAAACACAGATTCTGTTATTAGAAATACGTGACACGAACCTTATTTCCTTAGAGTCCACAATAGACGCAACTTTGTTGATGTAGTCCTTTATAGGCAGTCCTTCTTGTGCTTCAATGACGATTGCTTGATCTTTAGATGGGAATACATCTGAGGTCATGGCACTGGCGTATGATTTCTTTGATGAATTTCCGTGTTGTTTATCAGGCAGGTTAGAGGTTATGGTTCCCCTGTACTCAGAAGAATCCATAGTGGTGAAATGACTAGCTGCAATTGCAGCTATATCCCATACTAGTTTACAGTATATTTAGTATTATTATAGCCGTGATAGAACTCGTCTCACGTTCTAACACAAAACTAGGCTTCACTCGCGATTCAATACACGACTGCTCCTGGCGTGTGTCAAACGTGCACTGGAGAAAAATTTCTTAACCAGTTTCCTAGAATATTTCAAAGTATGGGAATCATAAATGAAGCACCTTAGAAATGGAGTATCTTTGCGCCTGGCAGGAACAGACTATTATTTTTCCAGGTTGCGACATCAAACAGTCAAAGGGGGTCGGCGATCTACCTTCATCAAAGGGGGTTGGCATCTACCTTCGACAATTTGCACCCTGATTGGATGGAAGTTAATTGAATGTAAGATAAATGGAGTTTAATGTAATATGTTTAAAAGAGTAAATGGATGAACCTTGTTCTTATTGTACGCAAACCTCGCCTTCCATCGCCAGCGGCAGGATGAAAAAAGACCTCTTCCGAGACCACAGAAACGCTACATAAAACACATGGGAGACCGGAGCTTCTGCGGAACTCAGCCAACGGCAGCGATGTGGACGGGAGAAGTAGTGATGTGGTGGGCAGGGCGGGGGGGGGGGGCTTGTGCGGGCGGTTGGGAGGGGGGGCGGCAGTTGGCGCGCGGGGCCCAACGGCTCCTCGCCGCCCTATGCAAATCCGCCTCTGCGGCGGCAGATGGCGCCAGGGGTGGCCAGTGCAACAGCACAATGCGATGTCCCCACACAAGGCGACAAAGCCGGACTTCCCTTTAGATGATGAGAGATGTATTTATTTTTGAGCTTAGGCGGGAAGGAGGCTATAATAATAATAATAATAATAATAATAATAATAATAATAATAATAATAATAATAATATAATAATAATAATATAATAATAATAATAATAATAATAATAATAATAATAATAATAATAATAATAATAATAATAATAATAATAATAATAATAATAATAGCCGATCCGGATAGACGAGATCGCTGAGGCTGTTGTGCCATGTCAATCTCGAATGGAAGGATCACAGGTTCGAGTCCCGCCTCGAGCATGGTTGTGTGTGTTTGTGTCTGTATGCTTGGGATTTTCCCTTCACCCTTGGGTGTACAACAACACAGGGCGCTAACAACCCCTGGGAGAATCTGACTAGGTACGAGTGTACCCCGATGGGTACAGATGGCGCGTTCGCGTGGTCCTGGGTTGGCCAATTCGCAACCGTAATAATAATAATAATAATAATAATAATAATAATAATAATAATAATAATAATATAATGTGGAGTTGAGGGACATGTACAGGTTGCAGAGCGTAGACATAGTGCCTGTGATAGTGTCAGCAAATGGCGTGGTAACCAAGGATTGGTTGAAAACTGGACAAAGGCTGCGATTAAAAGAAAAACACCTCAGAACAATGCAAAAAGCCGCTTTACTGGGCACAGCAAATGTAGTCAGGAAATTTTTGAGTCTCGATTAGGGAAGAAAACGTACTTAGAATATGAAGACATCACTTGAATCCATCAAAATGTAAAAGACTACAAGTTGTGAGAACTGTACTAACACAAGACCATAAGTAAAAGTATTTCTTCACCGAAGCTCCATGACTTCGTACTGACAAATTGTGTCTTGAGATTGTCCTCCGACACTTTTTGTAGTGAAAAGAAAACAAATAATAATAATAATAATAATAATAATAATAATAATAATAATAATAATAATAATAATAATAATGATAAAAGAAAAAGAAGAAAAAGAAGACCTCTCGGGTGACTCATTGACCGCGCGCTGGCTTTCCCTGGTGTAATCCCGTGTTCGATTCCCGGTCGGAATGAAAATAAAGCTACAACTTTCCATTACAATCATCATCAAAGAAAAGCTCAGGCAGGCCAAGTATGCTAGCTAGATACGATGAAGGGAATACGTCGTGCTTGCCACATATCTCCCCTATCCCAGTCGTGTATATAAAAAAGGGTGCCAGGGAACACCGCTAACCTGGCAAAATTCTGATTAATCCGACGCTAAAACAGCAAATAAATAAATAATAATAATAATAATAATAATAATAATAATAATAATAATAATAATAATAATAATAATAATAGGCTCTGTAAGTGCAGCAAAAAGTACTACGAGGAAAACTAAGCAAACACACAGAATATACCACACACACACGCACACGCACACGCACACGCGCGCACACACACACACACACACTACAGAATATAGAACTGTCGATGCTACTCTTATATGTTAAAGAAATCGTGGAGAGACAAACCATTTCATGGACAGTATGTAAAACAAAAGTAAATGATACGGATCAACAAAAATCACTTCAAAGAGGAAAAAAATGAAGCCCGAATTGTAAACAGCAAGAACTATCCAAAATCAGTCATTGAGTACACATTACGATAAAGCAATTCTCAAAACGCTGTATACATTTGGGAATGGCAAATGCCGAATTTGTTAGGAACATGTAGAAACCATCTTTCACATTATAGTCTCAGCTTGTCCAATTCTATCATAGTCAGGATACATGAAAAGGCACAATACTTTCTGTAGTTATCTCGACTGGCATATATATGACGCCCGCAAAGTTCCAAACACATGTATCAAATTGTACAAACACACAAAAAATTGTTGATCTGTATAAAGTACTGTATGATCAATGTAGAGCACCAAACAAACTTAATATTGTTACTCGGGATCAGGAAAACAAATCGTATCTTCTTGTAGATGCTGCTGTACGATCAGAACGTCGTAACCAAGAAGGCAGAGAAACGACTTCAAAAAATTGTTTGAAAATCAGTATCAGCCAGTTGTGGGGTGTAAAAACTAGGTAATTCAGACAGTTATCGGAGCTATATACTTAATTTCGTAAAGTTTATGTAAGAACCTTTTCAAACTCCCAGGTCATTCAAAAGATTGGGAAGTGCATGACATCGTGATATTGAGAAGAACCTATAATTTGCACAATGTATTGCACGTGCGCACACAGCCTCTAGTTCTAAGTTCTAAGAAATCTGGTGGCAATGTGGAGTAGTTATATAGTTAACAGAACGCAACATCTTTAGTCATGAATTTAATGGATGATATTCAATAATAAATTATAGATATTTATCTCATATCTGTAATATAAATTCAAAAATACGAGCGTATAATAAAATATCATTAGGGTTGTCACTATTTTTGGCCAATCTGAAATATTTTACCCCCCTGAATATATTTAAAGCTTTCAAATAAGATCAACAAAATTTAACACAAATACCTTGGATTTTATACTCAAAAATAAATTTTCGTACCTCCATGATCGGTATATTTTTTTCCTACATGAACAAACTGCGTACAGTAACTTAATGCTTATAAATGAAACATACAGCATCAGAAGTTATTCCTCGAAACATACACCATCAGATTTATTCCTCGTGGACGCACATTTATTAAATTCATTCGTTATTTCAAAACTAGGGCAACACGATAATCGAAGAAGAGCATATACCAAACTGGCGATGAGAGTGCACCTGCCAGTTACCGGAAGTGTGTATGCACCTCCTGGGTTAAGTTCACTGAAGTACAGGAAAGAAACGTTGAAGGAAGTGCCTTAGTGATAAGACAGTGGTAACATATTTACAAACAATGCCGAATAATTACACATTGTCTAACAAGCTTATTGAGAGAGGCGGCTTAACAGATTAGCAACAATAGCTGATTCAACAAGGTTGAATTTCCGAAAGCACAAAAAGTGAAAATGTTTTTAATGAACATTTCAATGTAATATTTATCATTTAATTAGTGTAATTAGAGTAAAAACACCTGCCGTGGTAGGTGGTATATTTTTTGGATAGTATTCTGAAAATTCTTAGGCTACAATACTAAACTAACTATGTGAAACTCAATGGACTGTTAGTTTACGTCATTCTGAATAGTTCCCTCTCCCAAAAATTGCCAGTTTTTATTTTCTAATATTTTTATTAACTTATTTCTTAACCTAGACTTTTCCAGTGATGGCTACTTGAAAATTGGAAACGTGTTGGAGACCAAAAAAGTCTAAAAAACTGCCTGTTCATGGCACATTATTAAATACCAATATTAATAAGATATTTTAAGCTTATTCTTTAATTATAAAATATGGGAACATAAATAAAATATTTATGTTCCAATCCTCACCATTAGAAGGCATTTGCTCGACATTCAGAAAGTTTGAAGCAACTGGCAAACCTCCAATTCTCATTTTTCAAATATTTGTGCATGAAGTGTCCACTATTGACACCGTAACTAATATAGGTCCCGTTACCCTATTTGTATTTAAACTTGTGGCTTTTAAATTTGTAGTTAATTTTTCAACGAGAAAAGTGCAGGAAAATGGATTTTGTCACGGGACCACTTTGCACAATGCATGTCGTGGTCTTTGACTTACTATTTGCCTTTACAATCCAGGCGTCTGCACGCCATTGTGGACACTCCCTGGCGCGATGACCTCAGGGCAGCACCCGCATGCTGCCACACCTCCCAAACGGCGACACGTGTTTCCACGTGCGTGCAGCCTTAAAAGCTCTCATTCGCATGCCTTTTGTCCGTCCCTGCGTAACGGAACATCGCACCCAACCCGGGCCAGAGCTGTAATTATAACGAATCTTATAACACAACGTAGCGTATCTTGTGGCTTTTATTTTCTTCAAAATCACTGTAAAATGAATGTTCTTTTAGATTACGTTTTACCGTTCGGCATTGCTACATCAGAAGAGCTTTCTCAATTTTCAGGTTACCGTATGCGGTAACGAGATATTCTTAATGGACTTGGAAGATCTGCGAGGTGCACCTTACTTTTATAGTGCCGTTCTTCCAGGGATTGTAACAAAAGATGGAGGTTATACTGTATTCAACATTCATTCATCTGCATTCAATGTACAGACTTATCGTAATTGTTTGATTAATATTGAACATGAGCACCTGCAGTTATGTTTCATAATTGCATCTTAATATGGATTATTGTACTTAATAAAATTATTACCGACGCATTTATTATGATATCAGCTAATTATAAGGTCATTGTATAGGACAATCACCTCCTTGTGTGCTTTCGGTTTGCTTTTGAAATATGAAGCAGGGAATGTAAGCTTATTGAACAATGTAAGAAACTTCTGTCTGAAAATACAGGTTTCTTGAAGCGAAGATGACCTGGATTCATTAATTTAATGTACAAAATTGGTACTAAAGGAACCAGTACCAACTAAACGCAAATTGATTTGTCCATTGGTAAGGGTAAGGGTAAGGGTAAGGGTAAGATAAAGAAAAGGCGCAAAGAACGTATTACCTGTGTTTGGGTTTTCAGTTGATTCGGTCTGCAATGTAATGATGGCTCAAACAAGACTCATTGATGTCCGTTGATCATACTAAAATGTTGGAAAAGACCCACCATTTCTTCTCTTCTGCACATCAGTGACTTGATATCATCTTCTTGGCTATAAGAAAAAAATCAACTAAAAATCCCAAATTTTCTATTTTTACAAGCAAGGTACACGCTGTGTTGGAGGAAGTAATTAAATTATGAACAAGTAAGTAACACAGTTAAAGTTGTTACGCTTTAGTGTATTGTGTGTATTGGGTTTCCGAGGTTTTGGCACTTTTATGAAGCTCCGAAAAAAGAAAAAAGGCTTTTTTTTAGCTATTTGACCCTCAACAGTCCATGTGAGATTGGTACTAATTCTATTATTCTCATTGAAAAATTCGAAGTTCAGTTTTATGGATTTATATTATAGGAATATGCTGATGGTATATATTAATCAAGTTGTAGTTTTATGAAGGGTCAAGTAATTATCATGTTATTATCTACAGTTTTAAAATGAGTTTTACATTGCTCAAAAGTATATCTGCTGATATTCTGGTAATTTTCAGATACTTATATATCATTTTCACTTAAACTTTCTTTGAACTAACTTCGAAAATTTTTACAAACTTTGTTATAATGTCTTGATTATAAGATTTTTCTAAATTATTGTGAATAAAAGCAATCTTTCAGTAATTTATGTGTTAATTTATCTCCTTTAAGTGTCTCATAATGGATATCTTTCATAAGCAGAATCTTTAAAAAACTTGGAGATTGGGATTAACAGAAACAGGATCATGCGTTTATGCATAAGTAAATGTATATAGAAAATTACATATACATAGGAATTTGTAGGCATTATTCAAGAAAATAAGCAGAATAATGCAAAATTATCTCTTCAGTTTGCAACACTAATATCTTGATATGATGTAAATTAATTCATTGTTATCGTGCGCCAAAAAACGTCGATTTTTCGAAAATAAAAGCCCTGGATTCCGTGTTCTGGAAAGGAGAAAGTGGATAAATCTTGTTTAATTATGGCTAGCAATAAAGAATAAATATTTTGATCTATAACAGATTACTACGTATAATAGTTTAGTCTAGATATTTAAGCGCACGAAGATATTTTGGGTGGAGGGACTAAGTAAGAAACACTCTAGGGACAGTGGAGGGGTCTAGGGATACCCAACATATTGAAAAAATAGTGTATATGTCTCCCTTTTCAAGATATCAATTCTTTTGAAAAACGAAATTAATTTATTACAAAATTTCAACGTGTCGTTACCATCTTACGTGCGCATTTGATCCGATACTGAGAGAGTTATACCGGAGGTTGCTTGAACTTACGGCCAAGCAGGCTCTTTCTGGCAGTGCGATAAATGCGCAAATTTGTTCACTCTTTCTTACAGCCACGTGCATTTATCTCATCAGAAACTTTAGACTCCTATAATGAGGCATCGCTGTCAACTCAGAACTCGAATATCTTCACAGGGTAAAATGTTAACACAGGGAAAACGGTGCTTCTAAAAATAGTTTCGCAGATTAGTGAAGAGTTGTTGCGTCGTAGGTTGGACCTTTGGGTGCGAATTGGCCAGAGTTCTTCAGCGGGACGTTTTAAATTCTAAGGAGGGATGAATCAACGAATTCACTACTGCAACGAACCTCATATTTATCTTAGACACGGAACACATGGGAAGTTTGCATTCCCAATTTCCTTGATTTGGTTTCGAATATTAGAACATGTCAGTGGGTATCATGAGACACTTGAATATGGATTAATTGTGTCCGTGGCGGGAACGCATTAATACTTTTCCGGCAGGGGACATCAAACTCTCAAGAGAGCACGATCACCGATATCATTCCATCAATTTGCACACTTTTTATAAGTATTTCATTACCAAATGTGTTGAAAACGTTTATCCGGCATACGTGTACGTAAATCTATAATACTAATTTCGAATACACGTATTAATGGAAGAAAAACCAAATAGCCCATGGGACATCTGAGATTTGTCAATGGTTTCGTTAGATACTCAGAAGATAAAAAATAAAAACAATGAAACAGTTTCGATTTTGATTCCAAAAAGAAAATTATTATATTCCATATATTCACTACATTCTCTCTATATTCCCTCCACCCAAGATATCTTCGTGCGCTTAAATACCTCGACTAAACTATTACACGTAGTAATCTGTTATAGATCAAAACATTTATTCTACACAATTGGAATGCATTTTATCTGTAGTTTCTTCCCGAATATTAACAAAACGTATACTCTTTTCATTGCATGTGTCTCTTTGAGAACTTTGAAAAATAAATTATGTCAACACCTCAAAAATTGAAAATGTTGCAAAAAAGAAAATGAAATATTATATTTAATTTTTAATCATCTATAATAACTTGGCGCAAATCGCATGTCAATGTCTCGAACTCTTTTGAATATTTTTACTGTGGCCATCGTAGAAGTCCAGCGTATATACCGTAAAACGTATGTAGTGTATTATTGAGTTGACTTTAAAAAATTCAGTGCCTTTCAGCCCTTCCAGTAATTTTCATTGATTTTAAGCCTATTAGTTTGGAATTTAGAGGCATACAGCAGCAAACAATGCTGCTCCCATTAGTTCTAGAAAAGTATAAAACTAAACATGAACGTTTTCTGTAAGGTTAGTTCTGCCAATGCCCTGCACATTACGGTTAGCACGTTCAAACGTGCATTGCAAGCAAAGTTCCGTGGGGTTCCAAGCTTTGTGAAGTATCAGAAATTATGTAACGCGCCCTATCTGTACGCCTGACTGACCCTGCACTCACCTGTCGGTGATAAACCCCCTCCCCCTCAGCGAGTTGCGTTAGTCCGGGGCAGTTGCCGCGTTTTTTTACTATGGAACTATCGCCCTCAGATAGCCCCGAGCGAATTTCAAGGGCGTGTGCTTAATGGAGACACGTTTTTATCGTACCATTTTAACCTGGATGATAAACTGAATAATTTCAGGGGCGGAAACATTAGAATTTGAAGTGTTGTAATCTAACTTGTGACGGCCACCTGACAGTAACTTACAATTACAGTTCGCGCGTTTTCAACCGGCCTCCTCGAGACCGACAGTCAGTCTGGATAACAATTTGGTCGGTTAAATAGCATTCTCTAAATAACATTAAAATAAACTATTGAAATTGTATTTATTAGAAATAAGAATGTGGCGTACATTGCCCCTCGGGCTCATGGAACACCTTGCTACCTTTCTTTGAGACCTCCCCGTGTTTGATTCCCAAAAGGGGCAAAAATGAAGTTGAACCTTTCTAATTCAAATGGTCTTTTCTTTCGCTGTGTGACGAAAGAAAAAGTTCAGGCAGGCCAAGAAAACTAATCAAGGTGATGGAAATACGCCATGCAAGGTACTTATCTCTCTTACCCCCAGGCGTGAATGAAGAATAAAAACAAGGCCTTAGGAACACTGATAGCTGGCGAAAATAGAATACATCCAAACCGAAAATGCCAAATATAAATAGTCGTAAAGACATAAATAAATACATACACAAACACATACATACATAAACACATACATACATAAACACATACATACATAAACACATACATACATAAACACATACATACATAAACACATACATACATAAACACATACATACATAAACACATACATACATGAACACATACATGAACACATACATGAACACATACATACATGAACACATACATGAACACATACATACATGAACACATACATACATGAACACATACATACATGAACACATACATACATGAACACATACATGAACACATACATGAACACATACATGAACACATACATGAACACGTACATATATAAACACGTACATATATAAACACGTACATATATAAACACGTACATATATAAACACGTACATATATAAACACGTACATATGTAAACACGTACATATGTAAACACATACATATGTAAACACATACATATGTAAACACATACATATGTAAACACATACATATGTAAACACATACATATGTAAACACATACATATGTAAACACATACACATGTAAACACATACACATGTAAACACATACACATGTAAACACATACACATGTAAACACATACACATGTAAACACATACACATGTAAACACATACATATATAAACACATTCATACATTTAGCCTACTGAACATTAAAGTGATACAAGCATGTATCATTAAGAAAACGTAGCCTGAAATTACTTGCTTTGTAGGAAAAATACGTATCAAATGTTACCGTAGGCTTCTAAATTTACAGTACATATTTGCAATACATAGATGTATTAGGCTCTACAATACTGGCCATTATCCTCGCTTTCAACATGGTACTGCACTGAACATAAATATTAAAAAGTTAGGTTAAAAAGTAATCGTGAATTTTTCTTTTCTTTTTTCGCGGTTAGAGCGATGTCACGACAGGTGCGCAAGTTACTAAAGTCTCAAATTCGTAGCGGCTCTTTAACCCTCGTACGCCGTTTAACACTGGAGTTCTTTAGACCTCATCATCATTAATAAGTAATATTTTTAACTTTTTACCACTATAACGCGACCCTTCAAGCTAAGACAATTATGGCCCTTCAGCTTTACCGACCACGGCTATCCAGGCCAGCTTCTGAGGCAATATTTGTCAACAATTGAGGCGTATGGTGAAGGTTATTTTTCATATGAAATATTTAATATGAATAAATTACATTTATTATGTTGCTGAAAATTACTTATAAACGGTATACTTATATAAAATCAATTATTTACACTCAATATATAGCCGTACACATTTGGTTTTACCACTTCCAGTTTCAGGAAATCAAGGGGGTGCGACGAGACCCCAGGAATTATTGGTAGAAACAAGCAGATGCGATACGAGGGTTAAAGCTTCGCCAGGTTAAAAGAGGGAGTGCTCTGTGTATGAAGTGGAGAAAGAACGCGACGTGGCAGAGCTGTCGGATCTGAGAAGCCTCTCAGCATTCCATTGCCGCGGCGCCAACGCCACTCAAACACTCCTTCCCCTCCCTTCCTCTCCCTTCCCCTCCTTCTTCCCCCCCTTCCTCCTCCCCCTTGGTTGCTCTCGAGGCGCTTCCGCGGCCGCTGCGAAAATAAACGCTCGCTCGCTCGCTGCGTGAACGGCGAGGCTTTGTACGCGCCCGCGCAGCGCCGTGCCGCGCCGCGCCGCGCCGTCCGATAAGGCTCCGCGATAAGGCTGCACCCACAGAGTCCCACTCGCTTGGGGGATCCCGCCATCGATTTTCCACGCTTCTGGATAGATTAACGCTTGGTTAGTTTTATACGCTTTCTATTTATTGATTAGTGATTTCAGGCGCGTCAACTAATAAGGTCATTGGTTCCGCAAGTGTAGTGCATGCTTCGCGGAAGGTTGCGGTGATCTTTCCCCGCTGGATAGCGAGATCCGGGACCGATCTTCGTCGACTTGAGGGGTTTTCCCCAAAGTGACATCTCCCACCAGAGGGGTACCAGCCCCAACTGAGACAAGCTCTAAGATCCCGACCGGTCTCCTGGCATGTGTGGTAGTAAATGCATGTAAGTGTTAGTGTGTGTAAGTAATGGGTAGGATAGGACACGAAAGGGGCAGGAAATATCGCACGTGGTCCTTGGCCCGTTTGTTATGGTACTGCTCCAGCATTCACCTGGTGTTCATCGAAGAAACTACGAAAAATACCGATCAGAGCAACCGACCGCTAGAATTCTCCTCTAGACCGCGGCTGAATTCGACCCAGAAGCTATCTATCTAGTGTCCAAAATCCTGCCCCCATCGAGACTGGAACTCACGAGACTCGACAGCGACTGAATTCGACCTAGCCGACAAACAAATGTCGAAAATTCTGCCACCGCCGGGACTTGAATCCTAGAACCTCCCGGTCAGAAGCACTGCAGTGACACGAGTTGACACCCTGTGCCATCTTTGCCGGTACGCTTTCGATTATTTTGCTGTAGGTGCCCTATTTTTTAATGAAGGGCTTGTGGCAGTAGAAAAAAACCACGTCAGGCACAGAAAGCTTTCCGCTAATCCTAAATGTTGATATCTCGATGTTGGAAAATGTGTCGATCTTGTTACTGTGTACTAGCTGATTGTGGCGTCGCCGACGCTTTAAAAATATTTTCATGTATGAAAGATTTCTATTATGGAAGTTCTAAATAAAAAGAAACTTCAAAAATACTGTTGTCTTGTTCTTTCACCCTCGGATGTAGTACTTGCAAAATAATATATTAAGAATTGAAATTAAACTATTAATAATATAAAAAAGATGTGTAGTTGCAGCTCTTCTTGCGGGATGTTCTTTCAGGCTACGGTCACCCACCTCTGAATGTAGTGTTGGAGAACCTTACCCGAACGCTCCCAGAACAATCTCTTTTGTGATGTCTTTTGTGATGATTTTTCTCTTCTTAATACTTCTTCTACATCGCTGGTGTTAATTTACACTTTTATACTGCGTTGTCAGCAAAGTCTTCTTCCAACAATACGCCAGCTCCAATTTTCCTATTTGTATTTTTTCAATTAAAATTGAAACTGCACAATTTGAATAAGACAATTGAGATTATTAAAACGTATGTTTGTCAATATTTCCTTCCAATGAGAATAAAAGCGAGATGAAGTTGAATACTTAATATCTAAATAATACTTTTCTGATATTTCCATGTTTTAACGGATAGGAACCGAGGTATCAAACTGAAGCCATTAAAACCATTTCAGTAGAGAGAGAAATCAAAATCATTGTTTTTCGATTAAACAAGTGTTTGGAATCGTAACCGATTTGGTAATTTTTGGTAGCGGACTGGTTCCGGTTGCGGTTTTAAAAATTGTTTATAGTTTAATTTAATTTGTTACCTGGCTTCACGTTTCGAGAAGCGATCCAGAGTGAAAACAGTAGATGTCTGAGATTCTTCAGAGAACAGACCTTTCTCTATTATTTATTGCAAATTATCGAGGTTTTTGACATAAAAGGAAAAAAATCGTCAAAATGTTTGATATATCGAAGTTGTTCTGCATTATCATTAATTTCTACACATTATTTAATAAAATCTTGATTAAAATGGAAATCGAAGTCCCATGTTCTTTGAAAAGATTTGACCCATCGGCAGCTCCGTTCTTCGATTTTTCCCATTTGAGAGTCATAAATTTGTTTTCGACGGATTTCAGAAAAACATAGATAGCAGGGAAGACATTTCCGAGAGTAGAGAATGGGGAGGGGAGTAATTTTTGGAAAGCGACATGAACATTTTTAATACCAAAATATTTTACAATTTGTCACAAGAATCTAAGTGTGCTTTTATCTTTTTTCTCGCAAATTGCTGTTGCACTTTTTTGAGGCAAGCAGAAAAATAAACAAGTTAACTTCAAGATAATGCCATGGTTCGCTTACTCAACAAATTCCAGAAAATCGGCATGTACATAACTTCTGCACTACAAACGAACTGTAGGGAATTCTCAGTGTATTTTCCGACACGATACGATAAATATATTAACATATTGAAACATTGAGGTTATTTTTTTTAGTTTTACATAACGATTGAGATAAACTCTCACTATTAATATCACATGCTTGGAAGTTACCGATAAAACAACCAATCAGCAAGCGTACTAAATGCTAATACTTTTAATATCTTGAAGAATAATATAACCTAACAACAACTCATTTAAAAAACGAAGTTTGATAGAAGAAGATCTACAATTGAGGAATAAAATGCAATTAGAAATAAATCCCTCGCTGGAGGTGTATAACACGTTCGAAATATATTTGAGCGTTTGCAATTTTCAAAATTTCAAAGTTTTAACAAAAACAAACTATTTAACAAAAAACAAAACGATTTAAATGTTTTACTCTACTCGAGCAAAAAGTTAATGGAAAAAAGTTACAGCCATTTTTCAGAAAATTTCGGATGCGTCACTGGGGCTTCATACAAAGTACCTCCAAATATTAATAAGTGTTCGTTATTCTCGAAAAAATATTCTGACCAAGTTTTAGCCCAAAAGATTCTATTCTGAGAGAGTTCTGCGGGAAATATACATCTATTGCAACAGACCTTTTCGGGCCACAGATCCTGTATCACCACCAATAGACTTTAATTCTGTGTTCGAAGTTACAGTTGAAAAGAACCTTTAACATTGATTTTACTATCGAAAAGTCGAGTTTGTGTTTTTGGGGTGATTACAGTATTTTTCTACCTGTACTAGAATGTACGGAGGAAAAGTAATGAAGTAGTACAGTTCAGCACAATGCATTGGTTTCAATTTGCCTGGGTTTTCGTGGCAATTTCTGCTTCGGGTCGGGTGAGAGTTGGTAACCCTCGGTGGAGTGAGCAACGCTTCGTTTTTGACTTTTTCTCCGCCTCGCTCGCGCCCGTATCGTTTATGACCTAAAGACGCCCGCCTCCAGGAGAAGGGGCCCTTTGTCCCCCTCAGGGAATAGGGTCACCCGGCCGAACGCCAGGGGTCATGAAATTATTTCCGGATGGTGATTGATGGGCTTTCTGTGAATGCCCGGTCAGGAGCGCGGAGGCCAGAGAAGACGTAGGGGGAGGAAATATTTTTGTTTGAGGTTTCTGCTGCTTCAGCTTCTTACTCGACTGTGAATCTCCGAAGACGCAATAAATATTCGAGGTCGAGGTCTGAAATCCCTTAGTGGATATTTTTGGCGATTTGGGTCGGATGAATTCAAGTAAATTCTTCTCGTATTACTTAACCATCGCTTTAAAGTGAATGTTGTTATTGTTGTAAACATATCTCTAAAATGTAGGAATAACTCCACCAAAATAATGAAGAATACTCGATTAAATTCCATAAAGAAGATATGTATTTATTTCTTATTTCACTATTTAATCCGAGAAAAGTGTCGTGGGTATTTAAAGCATACTTGAGAACTGTTCCAGGGTAATTTTGTTTCCCTATATTTAGCGGCATTTAGGGGTATTTAGTGGTATGTGGGCGTTGAAAAGGAGAACCTCGCAAGTCGACGTGCTGGTCGGTGCCGGATCTCTTGTTTCTGCGGAGGATGAACTTCACCTCATCTCGGAATATAACAGGCACTACACTTAACGGAACTAACGAAACGACCATAGCATTTGTCGCGCTCAGAAACACTAGTGAACCAACACGCAAATTGATCCAGACTCCAGAGGATTCTAACAATAAATGCGTTTGAAATCCCTTTCACTTCCTCGGATTGGAGGAACTAAGTGATTGATGTTTCCCCGTGCAAACTGTTAAGAACATTATTACCGTATGTGAAGTGGCGGTGATCTTTCCCCAGTGGAGATCTGTCGACAACCTACACGTCGGCTAGAGGGGTTTTCCCCACCCAGGTATCTGTGACCTGCGCGGCACCGCCCTAGTCCAGACAAACTCTAAGCTCCAGACATTCCCGACATGTGAAGTAAGTAGCGCATGTAAGTGTGTGTTTGTGTAAACTAAGGGATGAGGTTAGGATAAGAAAGAGAAAGGAAAATTCACGCACGGTTAGGGGCCCGTTTATTAGGGTACTGCTTCGGCATTCGCTTGGTGTTGATCGGAGAAACCACGGAAAACTACGGACCAGAGCAGCCGGCCGTTAGAATTCTCCTCCAGACCACGGCTGAATTCGACCCAGTAGCTATCTAACTAATGTCGAAAATTCTGCCACCATCGAGACTGGAACTCTAGGACTTTCCGGTCAGAGCTGTAGCAGTGACAATATTGATGCTCTGAGACACCTAAGCCGGTGGAAAGGAACTAAATGAGATGGTTGTATATCCTGGATAAAGAATGTTGCGTAAAGAACCTTGCTTCGGCTATGTTTGTCAGGCATTTATATCGCTTGCGACTCGCGTTCAGTAAGGATGCACCAGAGCCAGGAGAACTTCGATGTTCAATTAAAAAAAATGATGTTCGTAATACATCGTCCAAAAACAACTCACGTTTTCGAAACGGGTTTAGTAACTTGTAACATTAATGTGCAATGTAAAATGTAATCCAGTGTTACCCGAAACAGTGAAATATGGTAAAAAAAGTCAATAATTTAAGTTGTCGCCAATGACCTCGTAGATCATGGAACAATAATTTTTTTTAACTTCAAAAATACTTAGTTTATAAGAAAGTAAAAAAGTTTGCGATTGATTATTATGCCTTAGCACTTGTTCCGCGGTACGCGGCAGAGTTTTTTGGCGCCTCTGTGCCAACCGCCTTCCACAGGCCGAACGCGCACACCTACAAAAAGGGCTCCTTGTGCCCGCGCGCGAGACTGCTTCCTCACCAAGGGCCAAGGGCAAGGCTACCTTGGTGCCAGGGTTTGTCGTACAACGCTGACCGAGTCCCCGACCAATGTCACAGGAGTGTTTAGAACACCACGGGCGAATGCCGAAGAAAAACAACGCACCTTGTTGTTGAAATACAGGCAAAACAGACTTTTCTCTATATGAGCCAATGAAATTGACTCCAATTAAAAACTTCCTGAGACTCAAGCGTCCATGAAGTCTATTTCATCTTAATAGGTGGATTGTTGCATAAATAGGCTGAGCATGCGCTTAAAGTCCTCGTTGGAAAGTGGCCCCCTAACATATTTCCATAAACTTTTATACTAATACATAAATCTTAGGAACAAGGTGACCCCTCTATCAAGCGACAACGGCCTCCTCGGAGGGCGGATGAGCAGGTAGACATAGGGCACTCTTTTGCCCTTGGGATGGGAAACAATCTCTAAAGGCGGATGGGCCTCTGGAAGGCCAACGGCAGAGAACTCCAGGACTAACATCTTGGTTTTATTTTTCTGGCTTAGACGAAAAACTGCTAGCCCCCCTCCCCTCCTTCCAGAAAATGTTTCAACTCGAAAGCATGAAGGAATGTCTAATACGGAAAGCTATTCCAGGTGATAACCAATCCGCCGTTGCCCCTAGCAACACAAGCAAGTCATCGGATTCTGGAGAACTTACACCAACATGCTCGAAGGAATTACAGTCCTCCGGAAAACGGCAAAATAAAATCGAGCATAAAGATAAAACCTTTTTTGCTACAATTAGCATTAACTCGTTGTTGAAGACAGGTAAATTAAAGGAACTGACTGATTCTCTAACTAAACATGATATTCTCATTACAGTAGTACACGAAACCAGATTTACAGACGAACATACTTTTGAGACAGAAGGTTATAAAATATTGAAATGGAAGGTAGGAAAAGAGTGACGAAAACTATCCCACACTTAGGAACAACCTTTATAGTCAACATTAAAATTCTGGACGTACTGATAAACTTTCAATCTCTTAATGGTGGGTTTCTATGCTCTCCTTTACATGCACCAATAACGTTTATACATTAGTCATACATTAGTGGAAAAGCATTCATGTTTAATAAATTATAATTTATTATTCAACGTCCTATCATAGCCTTTTAATAACAAGTACATCAAAATAATTCATAGCACATTTTAATCCATGATGTACCTAATATTGGGAACTGACATTTGGTCTTCATATTTAAGAAATTTATTTGTAAGTAATTCATCTTTCGATTAACTATGTGTATTTTGCGAATCAGTACTATGGGAATGTTTACTAACTTGAATATTTTTCCACATAGAAACCTTTTAACATACTGTGAATATTTTCCAAGGTTATGTACTCAGAAGAACCCAACATTTATTAAAATATTAAATAGCAAATAATGCTGTTTTCGTGTTGATTATATATGACTTATATTTCAATTAAGCATTGCTTTACCTGTCATGAATTGTTGAACAAATGAATTGCAGTATTTAAATATTATTACCACAATTTCACAATTCACTAACCAAATCTCTATGTCAATGATCAATAATTGAATGGATGAAAACCAGAACGATATAAGTGACATTTTATAAATTCTAAGAAAACATGTTTACTGTGCATATTTCAGTGCCAATGTAAATTCGTGTTAATTTAACAATAAAATGCCGTGATTTTAACAATAAAACAAAGTAACACGATTTTACTGTGATTTGAATTAAATAAACAATCTTCTCAAAATTTATAAAATGTCACTTGTACTGTTCTGGTTTTCACCCGCTCAATTTATCTTGGTCATAATCAATAGAAGTTATAAACATCAATTATTCTAATTGCCAAAAATTATAAACCACGTACGTTAATTTGAAAGTTCTGAACATGCAAGATGAAATATACCAACAGAATTCCAATAGTTTTTTCAAGGCCAACGTGGGAATTTCGCAGTATATTCGTCATCATTCTCCTGTCTGATGGCTTCATTCACTTAGTCACACATATTATCAATAGCGTTTCGAAATTATTTGTATCAAGTCGTACAATTTTTCGTTGTTAATTATAGCAGAATACAATAAATATCTCGTGAAAACTATTTATAACTCTCGCATCATAAAAATACATTCCATTACAAAATCCAGCCAGCTGATACTGCTACTCAACTGACCGGCGGACGAATATTTTTCGGAGGGCGATGCGGTCTTCGGCGACGCGCTTTTGTTGTAGAAGCTGTCATTACAATCATCTACTACCCTGGAAGTTCTGTGATGGTTACGAATTCGTTTAACTCGCAACGCTCTCTCTTCGAAATATTATGGACTCCCTTTTGCCCCTTGTAATGGCATCAGTGAGAACGGAGTTATAGTTTTCGTTCTTCGAAGTTTGTGTAATCGTCAGTATTGGAAAAGCATAGATCATAAGCAGAGAGCTATGACCTTAAAAGGGATCGCAGTCCATACTCAAAGTTGGAATGATTCCTTTGTAAACGAATGAATTCTATCGGCATCAATGAAAAAAAATCTTGATTGATATCATCTTTCTTTTTCGTTTAGATTTTTAACGATAAGTACTTGGCTTTGGAGCCTTCTTATTTACAGAAAGACGAACCCGAACCGTGCCTTCGTGTTGTCCAGGCTTGCAGGTACGCTTCCAGTTTCATAGGTGCCAGGAGAGAAGAAAAACAAACTTACGAAAATGACGCTAATAAGGCATAATACCAAAATGGGCATCACATGCTAAAATAGTTGAAATTAAAATCTACTGAAACAACTTCAGAAGTACAATCAAGTGATTCCTATTGTTAAAGAGACATTTTGCCAAACTTCCGGGTTCTCATTATGGACAAGTGCGCTGAGCGCGAAAACCAACGCGTTCTTGTTCAAATCCCTGCCCAGAGAAATATTGTGTGGCTTGGAAACACCAGCAGAGGCTTATGTTGGGTTCACCCAAAGTAAAAGAACCCGTTGGTGGACTCAGTAACATACGATACATAGCATAGCAAACAAGAAATTGGGTTCAAATGTTCCTTTGCATTCAGCTAGTTTTATAAGACTAGTTGAATACTACTTGAATATGTAACTGTTCCTAATAACACGAATGAAAGTATCCGCTAGTAGTAGCTAGTAGTACCACTAGTTTTATATTTACGTGCTCATCCACGTACAAAATCATTTTCTCTAAAAGTCATTATCATTTGAATTATGGAAATCTCGAGGATGTTAAACACCAAAGGCAATACATTAATAATAACATGATTTATTCAATATTTTCAATGGAGCCGTGTACAGGTAGAAATATCATAATAGTATTATTCTTGGAAAAATAAAATATTTGTTTAAAATATGTCATTGTTTCAATTTTAATAAATATGTCCAATGTTTTAGTTAATTATATAGTGATTGAAATAAAGAACATTAAAGTTCGAAATTTTTCCGGCTGTAAATTGATCACAATACATTCACCAAGGTTAATTTTTTATTACCTTCTCCCAAATAAGATTGTAAATTGTTGCGGTCCTTTTTTCGTTGCAAGAGTTAGAATAGATTCGGATCTAGAGACAAAAGTAAAGGGCAAACAAGTCACGATACATTGTGAAGATTATAATTATTTCATTAGCATTATCATTTCAATCTCATTACTTCAGTGATGCCGTAGGACAGAATAAGGTAATTCGAGTATTACATCCAGTTTTGGCATTCTCGTAGTTCTTAGGGTGCCTGGAGTTCAATGCACTAGGGGGTCGATTCTTATCACACGTTTAAATGCATAATCAGAATGACAAACAACAAAAACATTGTTTCGTATATTTGTGAATAACTGAATATGAGTTTAGAAAATGTACCATGTTAAGTTTTTGTACAGCATGTTTACCATAGTATTCCCTTTGAAGAAAAGCCAATCCAAAGGGTGTGTACACAGGGCCGGAAAGGAAACTAGCATAAAGAAACTCTGGGCCTCCTAATAATACTGAAGTATTGAACATACGTTATCAAAATGATGACGAAATAAAACCATTCATTCAGCATCTTAAATATTCAAATAACAGAAAAAATACTGTAAATTCTTGTTAGCACGAACTCGCTTAACACGAATTTCATCGTAACACGAATAAAACTCCGGTCCCGGCCAGGGATTACGGTATTACAGACATGTATAATACTCGTATAACACGAATTTTTAAACAAGAACTCCGATTAGTTCGGTCTCTTGGAATTCGTGTTAATGAGGGTTTACTGTAATAAAAAGTAATTTCGTATAATTTTCGTCTACATTCTTGTTTGGATTTTTCAAATGCTTTATCTGACAAATACCCTGCTGTATCGTTAATAAACAGTACCATTCATAAAATAGTAAAAATAGGCAAACATTATTTTAAAACTTCAAAAACAACTTATTGGAGCCCTTGCCAGCAGGGTGCAAGCACGCTCTTGGTCTGTTTATTCATTAATCCGTCCCTGTGAGAATTCCGTTCTCCGTGGCGGCCCGTCCTCGCCGCCGCCCAGCCGTAAATGCGTATCGCGGGCGATCGCGTCCGCCATCGTATTTTTCCGCGACTGACGCACCGCTGCCGCCGCAACCAACCAACAAGGCTTCCAAGCGGGCAAGGTCGTCGAGTTACACACCCTCTCGACAGACAGTCTGGTGATTCCAAGCGCCTCTTTAATTTATTTTTTACATGTAAGGGGCACATCGTTTAACTTACTAATTATACAGAACATGATGCTTTGATCACAGAATCTCGTGTCAACTTCTGCATCGTGTGTGTAATACTTATTATAAGTATGCTTTATAACATAACATCATTTCGATAGAACTAGTAGTTTTTTTTAATTTATTTCTCTCCGGGGAAGTTCTGTAAAACGATTCCGATACTGAGGAATGAACAAGGAATTCTTAAGAACGAACAAGGAATTCTGATGAATGAACAAGGAAAGTGAGCCGTACAGAGTGGATAGAAGATTATAAGTTGCAGAGATGTCTGTTTTGAGACTGCTTTCTTTTACGAAGGATGCGAAGTACCCGTTAAAATGACTGAAGTTAAAAACATAAAGTGAAAATAAGTGAAAAGCTAAAAAAATTGCAATAACGTTTAGTTGGAATACACACAGAGCTCGTTTCATCAGGTTAGTTCTCGGAAATGTTTTATGGGCCAGTCACCAGACGAAGAGCTAAGTATACTTGTATAATATTAAGAGGGACGCCTTTTGAGTCTGAATTGATCACGGTTACAATGAGAACCACAGTTACCATGAAAAACTCAAAATGCCATTAATATACGTGTATTAAATGTTTGAGTAAATATTTACATTGAATAAGTACGAAATAAGTAAACATTACGTGTTTTCTGAGAAGTTACTCGTGTGAAATACATAGGAAACATAAAATTCATTAAAAGAGACTTACTGGTTCTTGAACTTAGCATGGAAGTAATTTCCTGACATTTAAAGCTTTCTACGTAAGGCGAAAGAACTTGTTTGTTAGTTGTCGCAAACCGGTGTGTGGTCTTATCTTACTGCCTCTTAGTAACCTTCGCTTTCCGATTAAACTTTTATAACTAGTAAAACGCGTTTGTGATAAATATTCTTTTTCACATTAATCATAGAAAACAAATTTCCTTTGTTCTCAAATGCTCTAAATAGAGAGCCGTAATGACAAAATAAACTTTACCGAATGAATATTTAAAACAAAAACATCACATGAATCACTAACGGTAAAAAGAGTTTTTAATTTAAATTTAAATTCTGCTGGAACATACCTGTAGTAATATTCCTGTAGTAAATAATATCGGGCATACGCTATTAAACAAAACGTATGTTAGGCTCTTCTTTTTCTGAAAATTTCTTGATATGTTTTCTGACAAATTCTTCCCCAATTCTAGTTGCAATCAATATTTCAGTATCAAATTTGCAGAGAGAAAAAACATGAAAGATATTTCATACGTTCGTAGGCATACCTAGAAACTTTTTTGTTCACGCGTTTGTTGTTACTAAACTCATATATAATAGTAATACACTTTATTTCCTTTAGGAAGATTGTCACACTCCTTAAACAGTACTCTGTCCCGTGATGTCCAGTGATCTTACAACTTTTTGTATTTTTTGTTCTTGCTACATGGTTTCCCACAGTTAAACCAAGCTTTTGCGAGTTCAAATTAGGTAATAAGAATCAAAAACAAGATGAATATCCTATTTCATAGATTACATAACAGTTCTTATTTTATAGACGATTCAAACCTAGGATATAGTAAATAGAGCGCAGACATAATTTATTGAATGTCTGAATTGAAGAATGATGTAATCTAAAGGTATTTCTTGGTAGGTTTACTTTGGCAGGTGACGTAAGGAACATTTATGACAAGTATATAACCCCGAATAAATTGTGAGCGAGAGCAAACCTACAACATGAACGACGTTGAAAGAGGCTTTAAAACGAGACGGAGGGAATACTAGACTCGTCCATTGCTACCGACACTCCAAAAGGTGATAGGCACACTCTCGCAGCACAATAAAATGATTTTATCAGCGAGTTGCGAGCAGTTCTGTTTGGTCGTCAACCATTTGTTCATTCAAGGCCTTGAAGAAGTCAAAACAGTAGAAATACGTTTCGAAGAACCAGCGTCCATAAAATGTGCGAGACTTCCGTTGCATGTCATGAAATATACGGCTCATCTTTCTTTACCGACTTCATCGAACGTGTCAAAAACTTGCTTCGATTTCAGATACGCGGCCTATAACATTACACTTTAAATTTATTTTGAAGTTCGTTTACGATTTGGTGATTGAGAACGTTTCCTTTTGTTCCTTAGTATTGAAGGTTGAGCATAAAGGAGTCGATCGATTTATTGAATGATGTTTCCGGGCACAACAGTAATTATGACAATTAGTCCCGTTAGCGTGGTGAATGATTTTGTATGTTTGAAGCTGATGGTGTTCTCCCGCGCTGGATAGTGATATCCGATTCCGACCTCCAGCTGGCAGGGGATTTCCTCCTCCAGATATCTCTCCCAGCGGGGCACCATCCCTGCCGGGACAAGCTATTAGCTCCCGATATGTGTGGTGGTGTAGTGCATGTTAGTGTAATTGTGTATAAGTAAGGGCAGAAGATAAGAGAAGGAAGAGGGAGGAAAGATCACGCGCTGGCCGTGCCCGTTTGTTAAGGTACTGCTTCGACATTCGGGTTGATATTGCTCGGAGAAATCACGTAAAACTACCGATGAAAGCAGTACCCGATTGCATCTCGCAGTCAACTTTTCCTAAGCCTTTTACGTATCTCCCCAAAAAGTCACAGACATATTGCATCCGGCTCAGTTTTCCTCGTGAGTGCAAGAAAGAGCTGGCCTTTGTTTCAATGCTAGCAATATCGTCCTTTAACAAATGCGTACTTCTTTAACTACGATAATAGTTCATTGGTCGCTTAATTAAAATCTTAGTTTGCTAACGTTTCGGGATTTTATTGTTCCCTCCTCAGGGCTGTGGTACACATGTCACACTATTATTTCACAGGTATGATACAGAATTAGATAGAATACATACTAACAAACAAAACAATAAAAAGATATACTAAGTCATTTATATGGAAAAACCTGTGAATATGACCAATACCTATCAACTATTTTCATAATTAATAGTGCTGTCGTGAATTCAAGAAGTACTCCTTTTAACGTTGTTCACTTTGTATAACTATCGTTGCAATGGGCAGGCAGAGCAAGACAAACTTTCTTATTTTAGAATTAAACTGAACCGAATGTTCTTCATTTATTGAAATTGATTTCCACGCATACCTTGAGCTGCTCTAAGAAGACGGGAAAAAGGATCAATGGTCTTTCCTTGAAATGAAGTTCCTGAGTTGAAATAAGTATATGTTAGATTACAAATACAATTCTGAAGATTCTGCCACGTTCAGCTGTGTTCGAGGATTTCTCTCGACTTGTGCGAGAACATTTATTTGCGATAAGCATGAATGGAAACTTAACTAATTTGTTTCCTCCTTCCCCGTCCCCAAACCGGTTGTTATGCAATTGAGCTATACCATTTAAGGTAGAAAAATGTGAGAGAGGATTACCTGGGAAGAGGGTGTGAGGGGAAACTTGTAGGTGTGATGCAGTCGGGCAATTCCCGCAAACGGGAGGACCAGTGAGTCACAAACGTTTGACGCGAATACCAGATTCAGGCTCGGTAGACGTTTTCTGGAACCACCGATTCTATTATTTTTTATGTGCATCATTTTTCCCCTGCACAAATCGTAATGAAAATATTTTCTCTGGATGCCCCAAACTCGCTGATGATCCAACAGTTGAACATACCATATATGGTAACAATTTAAATTAGGTTGTATGGGAACGAGGGGAACGAGGCATTAGAACACTGTACATGTTTTATTTCTCACTACGTAATTACTTTACGTAACAATTTTTACATTAGAACGCTTTCAAAACTGTACAAAAGGACCAAACCGCACTGCACGCATAGGAGTAATGCAAGAAAGTTCCGAAAAGTGACGCCAGGAGCGCGTGCCTCAAACTGTATTATACGCCCAAGTTTTCTTGAGCCCCGGAATACCTACCCCCACTCCTTTACCAACATTCGTTGAATTAAGAATAAATGATAGCAACGAGCGTTGTACACAAAATCTTATCACCAGAAATGTTCGCTGTCGTGTAATATAAACTATTTTGCATCAAACAACGAACTACAAATTTGATTTTTTTCTTTTGTCAAAATAACCAAACTTCCCACTCCTCTCCCAACAAGCCCAGTGAGGGCTCAAAAATAATACCTAGAGTCCCTATACTTGTTTTTTTTAACCTGGCCGATGACACTTGATCAGCTGTTACGGTGTCATCCAATCGAGAGGTAAAACGTCATCACGATGACGTCACACGACCCGATTGGCCGAAATCGTAACAGCTGATCAGTTATCAGTCAGGTTACAGAAACCCAAGTATAGGCACAGAAAGAAGCACATTTCTTGGCGCCGCCGATTCCGCCATTTTATATCCAGTAGTCAGGGAAGTGTGAACTGTGCAACCAGGGGAGGATCCAGCCGATCATTTTGGAGAGGGCATCATAGATTTTTCTTAAATAATAAACACTTGTTATTATAATGTATATTATTTTTGTAGTGAATATATGATACTGTACAATATTATTTTTAAATAATTATATAATGCTATCATAAATAAATATTTAAATCAATGTTGTCAAATAAAAGAAGTTAACAAAAGGAAAAAACTCCAGCCCTTTTTGGGGGGCCATAGCCACCACGCCCCCTGGATCGGCCACTGTGTGCAACTTTGTATGTTAGGAACCAACAATGTATTGAAATTCAATATTAATATCTACGAAAATCTCGGTCATGCTGCTTGGTCGCTGGTTGCGGTACTCTGAATCTAGATATTCTAATTATAACGAAAACTGAAGCTTGTCATTTTTTTGTACAAATTACCAAATTAAATCCCGCTTGGTCCGATACTTTTCTGTATCTTTTAAAAATGATGAAAAAGGGGTTAACACCGGTACCTGGGCACAGCGTCCGTCCCTTCCCTCCCGTCCCGTTCCGTCTCGTCGCATTCCGTTCCGTTCCGTTCCATTCCATTCCGATCCATTCTCTACCGTTCCATTCCGTCCTGTTCCGTTCCATTCCGTCCCGTTCCGTCCCGTTCCGTTCCATTCCGTCTCGTTCCATTCCGTCTCGTTCCATTCCGTCTCGTTCCATTCCGTCTCGTTCCATTCCGTCCCGTTCCATTCCGTCCCGTTCCATTCCGTCCCGTTCCATTCCGTTCCGTTCCATTCCGTCCCGTTCCGTCCCGTTCCATTCCGTCCCGTTCCGTTCCATCCCGTTCCATTCCGTCCCGTTCCATTCCGTTCCATTTCGTCCCGTTCCATTCCATTCCGTTCCGTTCCATTCCGTTCCGTTCCATTTCGTCCCGTTCCATTCCGTCGCGTTCCATTCCGTCGCGTTCTGTTCTGACCCGTTCCGTCCCGCCCCGCTTCGTCTCAATATAAAGTTTCTGTGAGCAGCAGCAGGTCAATCTTATAAAGCTATCGTCATTGGTCCCTCTGGGGGTAAAATTATACTCCTCGTATTCGTTCTCAATTTAATTCTCATGTTATTTGATAAGAACAGATTGTGAATTATTACTTCTATGAAGCTAATTATATATCATTTGAATGGCGATTTATTTAAAGCTTCCCGCTAATTCATTTCCCTAAAAAAAACCTTTTGCACTAGTGTATGCAAACCGAGCTTTCTATCAAATGGTCATTCTACTTTCTTGCCCGTACTTCTTAAGAAGAAAAAATATATTGTAATCCTGCGTCGCAAAACAGCGAATTTTTTACAGAAAAAGACTTACTATCGGGCCCTAGTAACGAAAAGTGGATAAATCTTGATCATTTACGTAGTAAATTACTTTCTCTAACCCGTGGTGTACACAGAATCCAGGTTTTGAGGGTCCTTGAGGGTCCGAAAAATGATTTGACGGCAAAGCTTCTGTCTTGTCAGTACGTGTGCGGTCCTTTGCGGTCCATGTGTAGTCCAACAGTGTGCGGCATAAATCCTTCAGCCAATTTTCTCCAAAATCGAAAGTCCTCGATAGAATTTAATAAACTCGAGGTTCTCTGAGTTTGAAATGGATATTTTAATTTTTGGGGGTACTTTATGTTAAGCCTCAAAAACATTTTCAAAAACTTCTCAAATTGGCACCAAATTTTTCTGATATAACTTTGTGTGCGGATAGTGTAAAGAACACTCAAAAGAATGGTGAAGGTCTCATTTTGAAATCCTTGTTTGATTGTTGAAATCCTTGAGTTTTCGAACACTGCGAAAGTACTGATTTTTTCGGTGTCTTCCTACAAATACAATACTGAGGAAAGGATTTTCTCCTTAATGAAATATGTTATTTAAATACAGATCTTAAAATAAGGTCAAGTACAATGTTACTAAAATAGTTTACGGGTAATTTTTTGTGAAATAAAAGCAATTATTAAACAATTGTTTTCTCAAGAACGGCTCCAATGTTTTCCTTTAAATTTTCTTTTCGTATATATCAAAGGACAGTATAAAAATTCGTTCTAGTCTCATTTTCGGCGAACTCTCTGCATTTTCAAAACTTGCAAAAAGTTAACATTGCAAAAGTACAACTTTGAACACAGATATTTTGTCTCAAAATGAAATGCGTTCTTAAAAAATGATATCTTTAAAAAAAAAGGGCATGTACAATTGTTTGCAACAACTCTTTTCCTCGAAATTTGTCCTTGAAATTTATGCAATGAATCAAAAAATATTTTCTAAAAAACCGCTCCAATTTTTTCTTGAATTTTTTCTTCAATTTTTTCCAGGGATAAAACAAAAAGCGCTTGAAAGAGTGGGGCAGGCCTAATTTTCATTGTACTCTGTATTTTCGAAAAGAAAATGTGTACTGTTGCAGCACCACTAGTTTCGTACGCGTTCATCTCCCAATAGTATTACAAGTATTCCTCCTCCTGCCGACATCGATGACTGAGGTGCCTAAGAGCGTGGGCAGACTCGGCCCTTGAGTCCCAAGGGTCGCAGGTTCGAGTCCCATTGTTTGTCCCTTACCTCTTATGTATATGTTACCGCGTAGGAGCTCGCGTTCTGCTGACCCCATACCAGAGCTCGCAAGTGTGTTGGTGTCTAGTGTATAGCTGAATATGGGTCCTATCGTGACGTAAAGGGTAACCGGCTGTTGGCGGGATAAAACCCTAGGAAAAAATTCCTTCTCCAAGTATTTCAAGATGTACAGCTGTAAATGACCAACGTGGTTTTCAATGCACTAAAAAATCAAGGACATTCACTCTACCGAACGATTGCACCGTACTGCTCTGCTCGATTAAGTGCAGGGACTTGGTAGAATTTCCAACGAATGCCACCGAACACAATCTACTCTTTGCAGCGCTCTACAATTTCTAATGTTCTCGCTTTCTACTGTTCACATGCTTTCGCGAGATAGTTGTGCTTATTTTATTGTTATTGTAACGTGAGTACTGTAACATTTTGCGAAACGGAGCGATTTAATTTGATTTAATCAGTTTAAGCGATTTAATTTGATTTAATTTGATTTAATCAGTATGTATACTGTAACAGCGAAAATTTCGGGAGATTCCCATTCCAGAAATTCCTAAGAATATTATTGTGCCACATGCTTTGCAGCTATAAATTTATAAGGAGATAGTTACTTCTGACTTGATCAATATTTGTTTTAATAAAATCGTTGATCATATATACAATATTTGGACAATCAACATCAACACATAGTACATCAACATCAACATCAACATCAACATAAGTACTTTTTTTAATGCAAAGCAAGATAAATTGTTTCATCTAAATCACTGTATTTAGATGTGTAGAATTAAATCCTTCCGAACAAGTAATAAAAACGTTGGCTTGAAAGAAACATTTGTTTGTATTTTGTTTCCTCGCAGGGAAATAAACGAGAAGATAGTGTAATTTCAAGTACTATTAACCTGTACCCCCGAGAACATCCCGTAATCTATCCAATATTTAGTGTATCGTACTCTGGTCAGGGAGGTCAAGAAACAGAAATGTATTAATTATACGAATGCGCTGATATTCATTGAATTGCATTTATCGTGTCATTTGATTTTTTTCTTTCAAGGGCAAACATTGTGAACGACGTACCTATATTATAATAATATTGTTTAATTAGTGAAGAAATTCTTCACTCTACTGAACCATGAATGAAGACATGACTGTTCCAATGCGTTAACATTCAGAGCATCGCCAGCAATTAAGTCTTCGAAGATAATAACTATTTAACGATCGCAAGGCGTGTTAAAGCTGTAAAACTACGCGATAAAACTGTACATAAAATATTCATTACGTACAATGTAAATAATGACCTTCGAAGGAAAATTAAACGATGTGTGTCGTATTCCAAATTACGATGGTTGATTTCGCAGAAGAATCGTTAATGAAGGCAATTGTTTCATGACCTCAGAATAATTGGAAAGGTACCGCGTTCTTGCTTTTAAGACTTTCTATTGATGTACATCAAGACTGTGTCTAATACTGAAGCAACATACTGTAACACCCTATTTTACGACCATATAACATTGATATCTCGTTTTCAATGCCAAGGATTCGAGGAGTAAGATGTTTGAAGATTGTGCTTTTGATTTTATAAGAGTACCTCTTACTGCATTACAGATCTATAATATTAGAATTCATATAGCAGTTGAATGCAGTTCATTCATTTCGTCTTCTTTTCCATCAATTTCCGTAATGTTGGACTTGCAGTCGCTTCTTCTTTCCTTGTATTGTTTCCTCATATTGCAAAGAAATCCGATATGTAATTTGGTGCAGAAACTTTCTTGGCAAATGCCCGTGTTCGCAATGCGTAGCGATTGTACTGAAGGAGAAATGGTTAGTGGAAATATATATTTTTTCTGGTTTTACGAACTGGAATATTACAGCCCAAATAATTTATAGGAGGGTATGTTATATAATATGTTCAAGAGAATGAATATACTAACATATGATGCTAAAAATCGAATGATCGTGTTAATTTCAACATACAATTTGAGGGAAATAATGTTTTGTTGACATTGCCGATTTCTTTAAAGAAGGCTGCGAACTTGAAACTTCTTGCATTACGTGACATCGGAAAAATGATTCCATCAGAAATATTTACTCTCGATCAATTCAGTGATCACGAATGAGGAAATCGTTTCACCGACGACAGCGAATAACAGACCACGTCTATTCCATTACAATATTCTACAAAGCTTTGGAAAAGTGTTTGTTCTTTGTAACATCACAGTCATGACAATTGACATTAACAATTGTGATCGAAGCTTTTCACAGAATTTGAGATTTTGTATGCAGACAATTGTATTTTCCTTGAATTGACGTCGGAGGAAGTACTATCACGTCCCAAGATCTCATTTCCACCGAAACTAGTAATACAGAATTATGGAAATTGGTGGCAGAGTGGGGGCGATCGGTTTGGCGGGGATGAGTAGCAGGACTGGAACCGACTGCGAGGCGGAGCGGGCGGGTCATGGTAGAGCTAGGCCGAGCAGGGCTGAGGGGAGGGCCGATCGAGGCAGGCAGGGCAGAGCGTGAGAGACCGGGGCAGGGCGTGACAGGCGACGGGTGGGCGACGGTCAGGCGACGGACAGGCGACGACGGGGCTGGAACGTGCAGTGAGGCGGGGACGAATATTGAGTGAACAGGCGGCGGGGTTGGGATGTTGTTATGTGATCGCGTGGGGGCGGTGAGACGGAGTGACGGCGGCAGAGCCGGCAGCGATGTGGGGCCGTGGGGCACTTTATAGCTTTACGAGCGGCAACACGGGAGGGCGTGGGGCCACGGCCGCCCAGCGCCCACTCGCCTCGTTCCGTTCCGTTCCGTCCCGAGTCCCCCCCCTCCGGCCTCTTCGCCGCCGCGGCCCACTCCGGGGCACGAGCATTGAGAACGGCGAGGCCGCGCAAGTAAACAGGAAGGTGGGTTAGTCAGGAACGCGAAGACTACAGCACTAACGCCAGGACGCGAGAACTTGGCTCCAATATGCATTCACAAATTCCATGAAATTAGGGATAAAGGGTCGTTGTTAGGGATCGTCGTCGATAGGTAAAGGGGTCGTTACGGGTTACGTAGTTAGGGATGTTACGGGTAAGTCTGATTAGTTCTTGTGAATATTCCAAAATTATTTTACCATTTTTTCGAGTATTTATTCCATTTGAATGTTCTTGGCTCAGAATGGCGGCCGAAGTCGTAGAATGGCGGCAGAACCGTCGGCACCTGTGCCTTGGACGCGGCGTCTTCCGCACAGCCAAGAACATTCAGACCCCAGCAGCGGAAGCCTACGCTCTCACTCATTCCAACTGGTCTCCTCTACTGACTGGTCTCCTCTACCAACTGGTCTCTCCTCACGATTGGTCTGGTCTCCCCTCCCCTCCCGACTGGTGTGGTCTCCCCTCCCCTCCCGACTGGTGTGGTCTCCCCTCCCGACTAGTCTGATCTCCCCTCACGACTGGTCTTGTCTCACGACGTGTGTGGTAGTGTAGTGCCTAAAAACGTGTGTGCTCTGGTGTTGATCGGAGATACCTCGGAAAACTACCGATCAGAGCAGACAATCGCTAGAATTCTCTTCGAAGCAGCAATTCGAATTCGACTATTCGACTGTTCGATATGTAACTAGTGTCGAACATCCTGCCGTCGTCAGGTCTCGAGACTTCGGACCTTTCGGTCAGAGTCACTGCAGTGGCAAAACGTTAAGCCATTTCTGCCGCTAAAAGCATACAGATAAATGGTTCCGTTGATCCACTTGCTTTAGCTGTTTGTTCAAACCAACTCGCGCGCCACGCTCCCGCAAGAGGAGCGGCTTCTCGGCGCCTGGCGTCGCTCCAGCCGGGCCCAGCGCCGCGACGCCTGATTCCGACGCCCGACGCGACGCGACGCCTCGAATAGCCCCAGCGCACGGGAAGCGCTGCGGCGCGCCGCCTGCAGCCGCGGCGGAATCCAGGGCGCTCCAACTCATAACGTAAAGGCGGCTCCACACATTCGGCATTCGGTGTGGATGAGTTGCTTGCTATGTTCCGAATGACGAACAGTCAGTGTTCGCCCTACCCATCGAGTGTCGGTCTTTTGAACACATCAAAGGGAGCGAACATTTACCGAACACGTCAGCTGCTCGGGATTGAGTGAGCACTAGCTCGCTGCTCGGCGAATGCCGAATGTTCGCATTCGCCGAGCAGCATGCTACTACGCGCCCAATCCCGAGCAGCTGATGTGCACTGCGATATGTTCGATTTCTCAGATGTTTCCAAAAGACCGACCGCGACGGGTAGAGCAAGCAGCAAACGTTCGTCGCTAGGCAAATTGCACGCCGCGCATCCACACTACTGGCTTCGGCGACGAGTGGCTCACTACTCGCCGAATACCGAATGTGTGGAGTCGCCTTACAGCAATGTATTTGTAGGGAAAAAAAGCAAGAAAGTGGAGTCGCTACCTGAGAACCTTTTGAAAACGAGATCCAAAACGAAACAGTCAAAAGTCCTTTCAATAATCAGTTCGAAATCGTTTAAATAGTGACAGTGAAATCAAAACTGTTAAAATCAGTTTCAATTGTGACACTAAAAACAAAACCATTAAAAAAAGTTTCAATGCTGAGAACTAAATGGAAACCCTTAACAGAATTGTATTAGTGAGAGCAAAATATAAATCGAGAAATCCGTTTCAAGGGTGGGAAAATTTTTTATTTTTCCATAAATATACTGCTGATCATAATCGAATAAACAGATCCCACACTAGTTTTGCACAGATATTCAGCACAACACTTGGCACGTAAATGAATCACGTTTATAAATCAGGGGTCATCATACTAGCTATTTGTGCAGTTAGAAACAGCAAAGATCTTATTCCACTCAATAGGATGTGAATATCTTCAGGAATTGAGCCTGGCACATTCTCATTCCATACGACACAGACTCGGTCGGTTTGACGGTGTACAACATTTCTTAGTACAACATTTAGTGTTAGTTTACATACCACACATAGTACAACATTTTTTTCATACCAAGAAAACCAAAAAGTTGCGGTTCCCTAACACATGTGAAAAGCAAGTATTTAATATCGGGGGCGCTCTGTTGGAATCATGTTCTCGCATGCCGTCAACAGTGTTATAAGTAATGACGCCATGAGGATGAGAATTCAGTCAATAGGCGCAATATAAGAATAGAGGAATAACACAATCAAATATTTGCATTTTCAGTCAAACTCGAAACCGTTTCATTGTTTTTCGAATTTTACTAAGTCCCTGAGTATTAGTCGAAACTGTAGACACCCCTCACACGGCCTCTGGCAGCATAGATTTCTTTCAATTTCTGCGCGCATTGAAAATTAGTAAATTACGAAGTAACGTAGCAATTAGTATCACAGAAAATGCTATAGTTTTAGGCTTTTATATGTGTATTAGTTATGAATAAGTTGCTTATTTTATTTAAGTTTTCGTACTATTGTATTCACTTGTGCGGTGAAACATGATACACTATGACAAAGACTGATTCATCCACACAGATTTATACTGCACTGATTCATGATGTGTTCATGCCCTGATTAAATAAAAACGTAACTACGTTTTTTTTAGCGACAATAAAGTGAAATGCTGCTAAAGACATTGCTTGCAAGTGAATATTAGAGTTTTTGGCCATAATAGGAAAACATTAATAGAATTTCTTCCTTTTTCGTGATTTTGAATTAATAACAAATAGAATGTGCCATATCGCAGCTATGTAGTTGCTACATTTCTCTCACAATTGTATCATATTACCGGAAATATAGTATGTAGAGATAAAATATTGTAACACAACTTTATTCAACGTAAGTTTAGTTGTATTCATCTCAGCTGCACACGGGCTTGGCTGTGGCTCAGGCCATAACCTTTTCTAAATAATCACCTTCTTGTGGGATTGTTTCCTGCGCCTGGAATCTCCCGTGACCTACTTCGCCCGGCGCATGGCGCCATGTTGGTGACGTCAGGGCGTCTTGACTTGGGATTAGCGCAGCGCCCACCCCGAATGTCGTGGCGTCGCGACGCCGCTCCGAAGCCTTCATGTAAATATTTCCCCTGCGCGCTCCCCACGTCGGAGGCTGTACCGCGCACAGTCAGCAGCCGCTGAGCCGGTGGGGATAGGAGCAGTATAAAGAGATCCCTCGATTGATTGATTTATTCGTGTTTCCGGGCGCGTCAACTGCTCTGGTCATTAGTCCCGTTAGTGTAGTGCATGTTCCCCCCCGGGAGATGGCGGTGATCTTCCCCCGCTGAATGGTGAGATCCGGCGCCGACCTACTGTCGACTAGTGGGGTTTCCCCTAACCAGGACTCTCCCACCAGCGGGGCACCGCTTCAGCCGGGACAAGCTCTAAGCTCCCGACCGGTCTCCCGGGATATGTGATAGTGTAGTGCATGTTAGTGTAAGTGTGTGTGTAAGGGGAGAGGATAGGACAAGGAATGGGAAGGACAGATCGCGCGCGGTCCGTGGCCCGTTTCTTAGGGTACTGCTCCGGCATTCGCCTGGTGTTGATCGGAGAAAACCACGGAAAACTACCGATCAGAGCAGCCGGCCGCTAGAATTCTCCTCCAGACAGCGACTGAATTCGACCTAGCTGACAAGCTAGTGTCGAAAATCCTGTGCCGCCAGGACTCGAACCTAGGACCTCCCGGTCAGAGGCGCTGAAGTGACATCAGTTGATGCACTGGCTTACGCTCCCGGTAGATCCCTCGATATAAGAATGGATCGCTTCGACAGCTACTACTTGGCTGCTCCTGGCAACCAAATGGCAAATTATGTGCATGAGCTTCATTCGTCAATGTGTTCTTTATAGGTGGCTCACTAGAAAAGGGCTTCGACACTACACAATCAGTGGAATGTCATCGCCCAACTCATTGGAATGTCCATCTTACTGGAATGTCTTCGCCCACCATGAAATTTGCTTCGCGATCAGTAAAACTGACACATTCTTAGAGTAACTTCTCTATACACAGATTCGCGGTATACGAAAGCGGCTTTGGTGGTATGACGTTTACCGTATCTGGCTATTTATTATACTCAAATTTTCGAGTTTCTATCCGATCGAAACTGGATTTTTAAGGGTGAAAGTTCTTTCATGCACCTTCCTTCGAATGGAAAATAAAGCCGGTTGTCCCATGTTTTAGATTTACTGCGTGTAAAAGATCTTCAAGCGTAAAAGAAGTCTGTAGCTAAATTTAAATCGCCTGTTTCGTCGCCCGAGTGGTACCTTCTTTCTCCGCTAGATAGTGAGACGAGAGTAGCGAAATTTGCGGTGTCAGATGAAAGAGCAGGTCTGATGGCCTATGGATCACCACGTAAAATAAGACACCATTGAATTGAATGCATGCGCTCCGTGGGCAAAGAAATGACTCATATGAGCGGAGAGTCGAATTTTAGCAACATGCTGTATTATTATTGCAAACCGGATGCGCAATGGTGATGCGCTATGGTGCAATGGCAACAGCGTTGCTTCTGCTGCATCGGTAACCGGGAGGACTTTTGGTTTGAATCCCGATAGTGGAGGATTTTCGACACAAGCTAGATAACGAGGTCGAAGTCAGTCGCTGTTTGGAGGAGAATTCTAGCGGTCGGCTGGTCTGATCGGTAGTTTTCCGTGGTTCGCGTTTCCGTAGTTTTCGTGCGAGAGTAGTAGGTACCCTAACAAATAGGCCCCGAATCACGTGCTATCTGTCCTTGGCCACTACACCCTTTGTATAATAAACTATTCGAATATTCTGAATGGCTGAGCCACAATAAGTACTCAAAAGTGGGTTTGAAAAAATGCTTTCTAAGCAAAACTTTTCATTCCAGAAGCATAGAAACATTTCATAAACATGTAATTTACAAAATTAGACTGTTTTCTTATTTCTCGATTATTCCCACAATTTTAAGACTATAAAAATTATTGCTTATCTGTGATTCAAGAATGTTTTCAGATTTTTTTTTCTTTTAGTCTTTTTTGGTGCCATTTTAGTTCTCAGGACCTACGTTAAGTATTTTGCCTTATTTTGACCTTTTACGACGTTTTTCGTAATTATTTCAGTAATGAGATATTACCAGGCAAATAAGTCATTAGTTTGATTTGCTCTCCAGACGCCGATCTCGTTCAGGCCCGAAACGTGGAACATCTGCAAGCCTGTTCAACTCGTAGGCACTCGCGTATCCTCTTTGCAAACGGAGACGCAGTATTTAAAAGAAGGTATGAACTCAGACGCTAGGTCAGGAAGTGTTGAAATCAATCCAAGAGTACTACAGAGAAATTTATGTAATGTTGCAGCAAAAAAACACAATTTTTCGATAGAAAAATTCTAATTTTACTTGTATCCGCGGTCTTTGGCTCAGAATTCTTGAATCTTCAATTCCATGAGCGAAGGTGGCAAGCAAGAGATGGCTCGGAGGCTCAGCGGGCAAGAGATGGCTTCACACCAAGCTATGGTTTTGACCAAAAAAAAGATCAAATTAGCAATGTGAGATTTGATTGCCATTTGTCTCGCCTTTTGCCTATCTATCACTCTTGGGCAGAAAGCAATTACTTGTAGAAATATAAAGTAATTAAATATATGGTTTGAATTGATATTTCCGTAAATTTAATGATTTACCTGGCAATACAATCGATAGCCGCCATGGTACATTCACATACCTATCCTTAAATCCATTACGCTTTGTTGATGCAAAAGACGCCAGTCGAAAAAATTATTTTTCAAGAGAATGGTTTTATGCTTTCTGGAATGGAACAATTTATCTCGAGACCAAAGGCAATGTGTTATGTTCTATGTACCATCCATATCCGGGAACTATGTTTATGGACAATTTTCAACCTGTAGTAACAATATACTATTTTATAAACATATTTCTTCACATAATTCAATGGATAATTTTTTTAACTTTCGGCACTCTTCTATCATTGGAGCGATGTCTTCTCGTTGGTCACATAGGACACACTGTCCTTGCAGGTATCCGCAGTGTATGACAAAGAAGTATTCACCACTACGTCCATTATATTTTTTTCGCAGAAACTCTTGCAACGTCCTACTGCTAGCATTCAACTGTGTTCTCTCTTCTCTCCGCGCGGGTGTTTTCTCGCCTATTTCCGATATCCTCTCCTCTCCTACAAGTCAGGGCTTCAGTTTGGAACTGTTGGTAAACAGAAGCGACTGACTGAACCATCAGACTCAGACGCCGCGGTCGTTTGGAAAGTTTACTTCCAGGAACCCAGTGACGTCCATATTCGCAACTTGGCCAACGCTAACAGCCCAAGATGGCTGACAAATCGTCACAGTGCGTTCTGACGTTCGACCAGTGATTTCAGATCGTTTCTTGACATGTGATCGAAAGTTGCATTTGGGGTTTAAGGTTCATATTGTCTCGCTTCAAGAAATCCTTCAAGTTCTGTTAAGCTGTGCTAATGTTGACTGGCAATTAAGGTAATTCATTAGCAAAAAATACCACTTCTAGCATCTTCGTTCATTTGTGATGCACGGTGGTCTCCGAGTCTTCGATTGCAGAGGCTTCGTCATCTCCATTGTCTAGGATATTTGTGTATACTAAGATAATTTTTAGTTTTACAGATACATTAACTTCACCAGAATCTCCATTTATTATAATAAATTTTTTACTACATATTAATACTAAACCCTCCGTGAAATTTTAAGTAAATGTAAAAGGGAATATTAATAAACACAATAAATATATTAAATAAGAACTCACAATTTACGAATTTATTATCAGCGATATGGATATAAATGGTTATTACTATCTCGTATACATAATACGTATATACGGAGTAATATACGTAGTTTAGAGAAAGTTATGTCATGCTGCGGAAAATCGATTTCGAGATTTCAACGGAAATACACGTTTGGGGTCCCCTGATAGTACCGAAAAAGTGTTTGTTTTCTTTTCAAAATGTCCGTCCGTCCGTCCGTCCGTCTGTCTGTTTGTGAACACTACTAGCGCCAAAACCATGCGTAGGATTTTTTCAAAATTGAAGAAACCCCTGTGTATCCGGCTCTTGTTAAAGATTTGAAATTTTGAAAAATATTCTTAGATGAAACCCCGTGGGCATTTTCAAAATTTTCTCGAAAACGGCTTCAATTTTTTTCTTTAAATTTCTTGTAAGAATAGAGTAAAATACATTTATAAACGTAGTATATGTACGATTTTCACGGTTAACTCTGAATTTTCGAAAATTACAAAAGTATGAATTTTTTCGGCGTGTTCCTAGAACAATAAAATTGAAGACAGAGATTTCTTCTTCAAATGAAATTTGTTGTCTATAAATAGTTCTTACATTAAGATCATGCAGATTTTTTGGAAAATTTTAGTAGTTTTCGTGCAATAGTGCGTGCAATATACCCAATTTTAAAAAATAATAAAGACAAGATTTTCTCAAAAACGGCTCAACATTTTTTCCTTAAAAGTTTTGATAGAGTTAGTACAGAAACAAACCCTATACGATGACATAAATTCCATATTGCTCTATTCTTTTGTTTTTTCAAAAATTACAAAAAAATAATTTTCGGTATTATTTACATTAGAAGCAATTTCATCATGATATTGTACTTATGAGTACATGTAATTTAAATAATGTCATATAAATTTTCTCGAAAATTCAGTTTTCTGTTAAAATGACCTCAAAATTGTGCAATTTCAGAAACACTCAAACGCCATTTTATCAAAAAATGGCTCCAAATTTTTTCTTCAAACTTTTCCAACGGATAGTGGTAATGACACTGTTTAATATGATGTAAAGTTCGTTTTGGTGTATTCTTTTGTTTTTTCAAATGTAATTAAACAAATGTATTTTTTAAATATCTTTAACGCCATTAATATGCACATTCCCAGTGATTTGTGTAATTATTGAATTTGTGAGTGGAAGTGCTTCAAATGACGTTTTTCGAAAACTCAATAGCTTCCTGTGAAAAATAGCTTCAAATTTCGCATTTACAGAAATGCTTAACGCTATTTTCTTAAAAACGCCTCCATATTTGTCAATGAAAATTCTTATTTAGGACGAGGTTTTACTCTGCTTTAATATTCTTAAAGTAATATTTTGGCTCTATTATTAGGAAACCGAAAAGTTGAGAAAATGTTAAAAGAATGTGCTTTGGGTGGTGATAGGTGGCAGCTGGCAAGAGGAAGGGGCAAGACCGTAAAGTCAGTCCACACCTAAGAATTTAGAAAAGTTTACTATGAGAAAGTCTGTGCCATTCTGTAGCACTAGTTTCATAATAACAAGTAATGAAAAAATGCAAATTTTTGTAGATTTCACAGCAGTAAAATGTTAGTTACAGAAATTAGGTTCATTTATTTTCAGGAAATAATTGTTAACTTGCTGAATATTAAACAAAGTTGTCAAAAACGGTGGAAGATGCGTGCTGTTTGGGCGACTCATATTTAAATAGGAGAGACCGTTGGGGTCAGTGGGCAGCTTTTAATTTTTTACTCTGGTTTAGTTGAGATAAATTTAATTGTGTCGATGGAAACTATTTTAGTACCCGATTTCTATTTTCGTTGACGTAATATTAAATACACTTCGCAAACGGCGGGAGATCTTACACAGTGAACCAATTGCGTTGCCGTGCAAAGCACCAAAACACGGGTCTGTAGCACAGCATCTAACTAGAAATTCAATGAAAAGGTTGGTAGTCTTTGAAAATACACAAGAAAACACAGGAAATATAATTCGATCAAAATGGTATGTAGTACTAGATGTGAATAAAATTTAAGAAAAACAGGTTTATTTTGTGGAGATGACTGACAGACAGGGGATGAGGCTGGTTGACACTATGCCATCCACCCCGAGAATAAAAGTTCCAAACAGTCCCGAACGAGATTTGTTATTGAAAATGGCAGTTCAATATTACAAACAGCAATTTAATACAAAAATACTCCAAACTTAAAAAAGAACATTTGGTATCACGATTCTACCAGTTCCCATACAATTCCAAATGTGAACGACTGGGCAAGGTAGCCTCGGAAACAGAGGCAGTGTTAGGGCTTATAAATCCTTGTTTTTATTTACTTCAATATTTATTTTTTACGAAACGATATTCAGAATGACAGTGACTAAAAAATGTAACTATTTCAGAGAGAGATTTGTTTCCTTATTTTAGGGAACCACAATAACTTAAGTGATGACGCTGCTTATACAGAAAGTAGACTCGCTGATAAGTTGGGGAAGGATTTTGAGGTGTCCGTGGATCGCGTAGCAGAATGTACTTCGCTGGTGCATCCAACTGAACCCGCACTATCGCTCACGTG